>JAOTQY010000003.1:8697836-8720818 GCA_026413445.1 Dolichallabes microphthalmus
CAACCTAGTGTATGCTCGCGTGTGTGTGTGTGTGTGTGTGTGTGTGTGTGTGTGTGTGTGTGTGTGTGTGTGTGTGGATAAAAGTGCCTTTAGTGCTATTTGAGAGATTTAACAGCTTTAGTGAGGTTTGTGTAAAACTCAGTCATATTGCCAGGGAAAAATGAATCCACGACAGAACGAGGAAGCAAACCTCCAAGATCGGTCTGGAAGAAGCTGATGAGCTGGGTTTTACCATCTTCCCTGTAAGCCACAGACGAACAGAAAGAAAAAAAAATCACAATAACAATACCAATAATAATAATAATAATAAGAATTAAAGTATGTCTTAAGTAAATTTAAGTATCTAAGATTTTTTTAATTCTAAGAATTATTTAAATTCAATGATTCAATCTGATACAGCCTATGATCATGCATTACTAATATTATTAATGCTTTACTATAATCATTGCCCATGAATCTTCATTATTGTGGCACTTATCATTTGACTAACTGCTTTGTCATGGGCTTGTGTCACAAAGAAACAGGAAGGTGCGTATATCCTGTAGAAGAGCACATTGTTTATCTGTATAAACTATGTGGTTGCCTAGGCACTGCCAACTAGCAGAAAGTGGGCTGGATGTGAACTCATCAAATAATTTTAGCAGACCAAACCATGTTCTTAAAAAAATAAAAGACTTTTATGTTTCTAAGGAGAGGTCATTGGACCAAACTACAAAGTTACAGAACTAGAGATATTAGTTTAGAAAGGGAAGACTTTTCACAGACTTTATAGATTTTTATCAAATGGAGATAGCTTGTTAAAAAATCTATCTCACTGTAAATTGCTTCAGACAGGAGCAACCCCCTGGAGGGCGCTCTGCATCCATGGACCTCTTTGGCTTGTGTTTCTCATTATGTTGACTTGGGTTGGCTCTTTTCTGTCTCACAATTTAGTCTAATTCCCCAGATGTTGGTAATCTTTAGTTAATCTTCAGTATTATTTAGGTAATCTCTAACATTATTTAAACTGCATTAAGTCGGAGTCTCGAACTGTGGATTCAAGATTTCTTTTTGATATGTTTCCTGTTCCATGATTCTGTTTTGTTTGTTTTTGTAAAATTCTGTTTATTTTGTTAAATAAATGTCATCATCTGCATTTACGCAATGCTTGGAACCATCCCTTACCTGATAGGCAGTGGGTCAATAAACCTAAGGTCAATATTACTGAAACTCAGCTTAGATTTGTAATGGACAGTTGACTGTAAAAACAATAATTGCTCTTTGCTGCCATCTTCCTCCTTTTACTACAAATTAATTTAGCCATTTACAGCTGAAAAATAAGTTTTCTGAAATGCCTTTATATCTTACCCTGGTACTGGCACACAGATGCAGCCGCATGGATGATTATAGCCACGCACATAGCCAGGCTGGAGAGGACAAGCTGGATGGCTCACATGAGTTGCTATAAAGATGTGAAAACACAACACAGTAAGAATTTTAAATATTTTCTTTTCTAATAGGATTGACAGATGTTATTGTAAACCAAAAAGTAAGTACTGATTTAGAATAAGGACTAGAAGATATCTAGACGAGGACATCGACATGGAAATAAAAGTGAGATTCTGCGTCATTCAGTTAATAGTACAGGAGGTGTGGCCTCTATATTCGTCAGTCACGGTAAAGGAGATTTTGACCTTGTGCCTTTCATCTTAACTAAATGACATGTGCCATCTTTATTTGTCCATCCTACTGTAGTATAGGCAGACTTTTCTCTGTCAGTTTTAGTGATGCACGTGTGATATCTTTATGTGTCAAACCGATTGAGCAATGTGAAGGAGGGGTGGCTTTCTGCTTGTCAGTCCCAGTGAAGAAGGCTTGGGTTTGTGCAAGGTTTGACTTGCAAGGTAGTGCCTGTAAGCCTCAATAAAGGAGGTGTGGCCTTCAATATCTCAAATCTAACTGATAGAAACAGCCATAAAGTATATTGTATTAAATCTATACTTGCTTAAATGTATATGAACTCATCCTTCATACATAGCAACGGATCAGAAAAACAAATACGAAAAAAAAAGATTAAAATACCATTTGATGTAATCATGCCATCTTCATATTGCTTGACTAAAATAACATCTACAAAGTCTCGTGGAGATATAACGCCCATAGCAGCAGAAGATGTGACAGTTCTGCATACTGTGATGTCCTAAGAGAGGAATTTCAGAAACATTAGTTACACACTGACAAAAGAAAAGAAAACAGAATTGTACAGTACATTTATTTGTGCCTTTATAAACGTGAACCTCAGGTGAAGGTGCAGAATCTATTAAACCACTAGTATACTTATACTGTATACAAGGTTATTGCTAAAGCTGTGGTTTATGTGTTTAATTCATTTGTGTTATAAAATGGTGGACAATTTTGGAGTGAAAGACAATTGGAATTAAACTTTCAAATAAAAACTAAGAGATGAGTGTGAAGTCAACAGCGGGCATGAAACCTACTGCAGAAACTTGTTCAAGGAGCTCAAACTTCTTCACGTTGTTATCCCATTTGAGACGAAGCCCATTTGGAACTGGTTTCAAACACTCCCAGACTTTCTGTGGACTGCCATTGACTATAGCCTCCCCCTTATATCTGCAAAACAGGTTATTCATATTGATGTAACTAAACAAATATAATATACAAATATAAAAACATTATGAAGGTTTAATTGCTGTTGATAAAAGCTCCAATTTTCCAATTTTAGTCTGAGAGTCACAGTTTGTGTATTGACTCCTGGCGTATGAGAAATGGCCAACATATTATAAATGCAAACATATATCTGAAGATCGGAAATGTTTAAATCTACAGATGGAAAATAATTTGTTCAGCATTTTGAGATGTCCATCGTACAACACGATGAGGTGTAATGTAAGCAAACCCTATCTTATTTAAAATCATTGCACCAACAATCTTAAAGTATGTTATATCCTTCATATCCTTCTAGAAAGTTTGCATGTACAAACTTGGTGGTCATGGCTATAGTTGGCACCCTGTTGACTAGTCAGTAATAAATTATCTAGGTACATGTTTTCACCTGTGTGAGAATCTGAGATAATTTTTTTTTACAAAAAACTATAATGTATTCTGTAGTTGAATGGTTATAATTAGGGTTATAGGTTGATGTTTTAAGAAATTATAGCATAATTTATCATGATATCAGTATTATACCACGCATACTGCCCAGACTTACTCACTATGATATACACTGCCCAGGCATAAAAAAAAAACACCACTTCAGAAGGGTCAAACTATTGGCTTACATCAAGTACATAAAACATTTTAGCATATCTACAATTACTGGAATTGCACCCTTTATGCACAGCAGTGGCGGCTGCTCTAAGACTACAAAGGAAGCTATGTCAGAAAATAAATGCTCATATATGCACTGTCGTATTTATATTGGTTTTAATAAAAGTGCGCTAGAACGCGTTCGACTTTATGACTAGTTTGTTCAGATTCAGGTATTTATTGTAGATTGTTTGACGCGATTTTCTTGTCATACATTTCTGTGCAGCACAGCGCGTTAAACTCTCCTGAAGCCCAGCTTCACTGGAGCTCTACGGGCAGCACAGAGGAGCTTTTTTCACTGCAGAAAAGATGGACGGTAATTGGATATATGCACCAGAATCGTCACTTCCAGGGAAGCTCAGCTTTTTTGATTGCTCCTTGTTAGTTAGTTCGTTCATATAATTAAAGTAGCATGTGGAAGGGGAAACTAGCCATTTACGTACAAATAACATAATGAATTTTATGATGAAGGCCTAATATGAGCTTCCCCTGTTTCAAAAGCTAGCAGCCGCCACTGATGTACAGTGGCTCTGTATGAGCCTCTAGAATCGATGTTATGATCTGAGGTTGCTTCAGTTGTTCGGGTCTCGACTCAGCAGTGTTATGTGGCAATAAAATAAAGTCAGTTGATGACCAGAATGTACTGAATGATTAGGTTTACACATCTGTAGTCTTTCCATTTCCTGATGGAACAGGCATAGTCCAGGATTAAAATTGTGAAATAGTGGTTCTGGGCATATACGAGATATATGAGATCTTGGAGTATGTGACTTTTTTGGGGGGGGCTGGACAGTGGTTATAGAAGAAAAGACACACACGCATACACACACTCACATGCTCATTCCAACACTGTGGGCAAATTGTGAACACCTATTAACCTAAACTTGTGGACTGTAGGAGGAAACTGATCCACCAATCACGGGGAGAACATGCCGAACTCCACGTACACAGACTTGATTCCATGTACTCGACCCTCGACCTTGGAGGCATGAGGCCATAGTGCTTACACTATGCCACTCAGAAAAATCATCACTGAGTAACTCCAAGCAACAAAACGTTTTCTACCTTGAAAATGCTGAACTGATTTTCATATGACTGATGTAAACTTTTTTTCCCTTCTTTCTTTCACTCGCTCATCATCTATACTAGTTTATCCTGTATCACCCTGTATGCAGGGGCCTGGAGCCTATCCCAGGAGACTTGGGGCACGAGGCAGGGTACATCCTGGACGGTGTGCCAACCCATCGCAGGGCACACACACACACACACACACTCATTCACACACTACAGGCAATTTGGGAATGCCTCTTAGCCTGTCTTTGGACTGTGGGAGAAAACTGGCGTGACCGGAGGAAACCAACCAAGCATGGGGAGAACATGCAAACTCAATGCACACAGATCCGAGGCGGGAATCAAACCCGAACCCCAGTGCTAACCACCACGCCACTCATGTCACTTTCATAATCAACTTTTTTCTTTCTTCCTTAACTACCTATTCATCTATTTAATCATCTTCTCTTTCTGTAAATGCTGTATATATACAATGTCATGCTGATGTCATGCAGTCATTACAGTTGTTCCAGTGTAATGTCGTGTTATAACGTTTTATAACATGAAATGTCTTTTACTTACAAATTTCCAGGGAATTCAGATGAAGGTCGCCAAGAAACAACGACATCATTCTACACGGAAAACACACAGAGATGTAACACAACTTGACTGTCTTTTTAAACTAAACATGCTTATGTCAAAACTGTAATGTAAATAAAACAGGAAGGGGGAAATAAACAGTACTAACCGATTTCTTACATATTTTCCATCCGGACTCATCTCTCCTGTAGCTTAAAAGACGATCCGCCACAGAACTGGCCTTTTCCTCATAGTCCATACCGAGGTGTTTGTTTAAATGCCCTAAATCTCTACAAATGAACCGTGGCTTTTTTTCATTGGCTAAGCGAGCCAATAACAACACATACAATTATAATTATACCGTCGTCTCGCAGAACCTGGCCATAAAAGTCTAAACTGACACCACTGAAACCACTTATAAAACCCGCAAATCACTCAAGAAATAAAGGAAATCGTGACACTTCATTCATTTCATTCGTTTCTGTCCATTGAAACGGGAATATGTTCGGACACGCACGGCGCATGCGTTGAAATGACGCGCATGCGCCATGCTAAAGCGGCTGGGACTGAATGACATGCTTACTGTACGCTGGAAATGCTGGATCTTGATATTCCGTCAAAGGAGACACTTTTTGTGTTAAAATGTTGCGAAGGTGACATTGAGCACTGAATATATCTTCATGTCCAACATACACTGAGGTCAAAAATAATAAATATTAAATTCACCATTCCAACAAGGTCACATTATTAGCCTGCATCAAGAAAAGAAAACGACTAAGGAGATCTGATACTCAACACATGATCAAATCTTCAACATATGATCAAAACCCGGTTGGTGCTGAACCATCAACTTGGTGAAAGTAATGTGGTCAGAAAAAAAAATCATGAATGGAGATGTAGTTGCATGGTAAAAAAAAAAAATCAACAGTAAAAACTTTACATTTTTAATAGTGAAATTAAGAGCATTTCCATATTCACACATTGTGGTGAGAATTCACCGGATTGGGACATGAGAAAACTACTTGTTAGTGAAACCAAGCAAATATAAAAGACTTTACTAGGGAGCATAAATATTGGACTTTGGATCAATTGAAAATGGGCACGTGATCTGATGAGTTCAGATTATCCCTATTCCAAAGTGATCATGCATAGTTTGCTTGGTAGCCTGAATGTCAGCAACATTATGTGGCAATAAAATAAAGTCAGCTGATGACCTGGATGTACTGAATGTCCAGGGTATCCAATCAATGGACTTTCACCCGCCTGATGGCATAAGTATATGCCAGGGCTCAAATTGTGAAAGAGTGGCCCTGGGAGCACGAGGAATTGTTTTCACACATGAACTGGTCATCACAATGAGTTCTGTAATTAAAGATAAACAAGACTTAATTAAATGTTTTTTTGTTGTTGTTGTTTTCCGCCAGACAGTGTATGCATAAGGTTTAGCAAAAATGCAGAGATTAATGTAGGCTTGTTTTTATAGAAACAATATAAAGGAATATATAAAAACATAAATCGCAAGGTGGCACAGTGGCCTTGCACCTCCAGGGTCGAGGGTTCGGTTTCCGCCTCAGGCCTGTGTGGATGGAATTTGCAGGTTCTTCCCGTGTTTGCTGGATTCCCTCCCACAGTCCAAAAGACATGCAGATTAGGTTAATTGACCTGTTGTGTGTATATACGTATTAATAAAACAAGCTAGCCTTTGGCACTCACAAACAGAAATGATGCTCAGTGCCCATGAGCCTGTCACCAGTTTACTGATACTCAATATTCTTAAATTTAATTTTTCACTTACAAATAAACCTATTTCTTTATTGCTGAGAGGACTGTGGTTCTTATTCTCAGAACCAAAAGAGTCTGTAAAGACAGGTACTCATCTACCAGAATCTCTAATTCTGTAAATTTATATTGAGTAATTTTTGGTCTTTAGCCCAATGAGCCATTATTAAATATAATAATTAAGGGCTAAATAATAATAATTATTATACTAAATAAGGGCCTCAAGCTTTTCCCACCCCACTGCACATATACATACATACATACATACATACATACATACATACACACACACACACACATATATATATAGTAACATCAATTTGCAAACCCAACTATGTCTTCATTTGCAACAGTTCTTACAGAACTAAATCCACTCACTCTTTGTTAGAATTCATATGACGCTCTCATTTAATCAGGTTCCATAGTTTCACTGGTCGCCGACATGCACTTGCAGATTGTTCGGACTGAGTAATGATGCATCAAGTTTGTGACCACATTGTGTCTCACTGCTCTTGTTCTATACTCATGCACCATTTAGAACTACTGCATCATAGATCCCTACTTTATTCCTGTCAACAAAGGGATGATTTGAAGGAAGATCATAGCGCTGTTTGGGTTACAGATGAAACAATACCTTGATGCCACACAACATATGTCAAAATTGTGTTTTCCATTAGAGCTGGTGCGGAAAAAAAGACACAACAAACTTTAAACTCAATTAATGTGACCAAAAAGTTGTCCCTACTTGAATGCCATGCAATGTAATCCAGAAAAGCATATCTCAAAGTGTTGTAAATGAGCATATACAGTAGTATGTGTGAGTAGTTAAGGTATTCATTTCAAGCTTTTCATTCCCTCTACTTTATAAAATGTGTAGTTTTTCTATCATAT
This sequence comes from Dolichallabes microphthalmus, assembly GCA_026413445.1. Classification (NCBI taxonomy): domain Eukaryota; kingdom Metazoa; phylum Chordata; class Actinopteri; order Siluriformes; family Clariidae; genus Dolichallabes; species Dolichallabes microphthalmus. Next base: position 8,705,442 of record JAOTQY010000003.1, read on the forward strand.
GAATTACCAAAATCTGCCTTTATAACCATATATAGCTCAATAATTTAAAAAAGAATTTGTGTCTATTATAGTGATTTGCACATTTTTTCAATGGGCAGATTCAACTGCTATCAGTCGTTATATCACATAGTGTATATAGGACTTGATATTACTTTAAAATATCATATACAGAATAAATAGCATTTTAAATTCACAAAACATGTACTGTAGGTCCTACATTTTGGTTGCTGGAGTCTTGCCTACAATATGTGCTTTAAAACATGTGGAGACAACATAATAAGGCAAAACAACTACTGGAAACTTCAGTGTTGTTATAATATATACAGTAAGTTTAGTCAAACATTTGAGCACACTAGATCTTTTGGTCCAGTTGTCTTCAGTTCAGCACTGGTTTTGGACTTCTTTTTAGTCATCTTAGTGTTGTGTTTTAAGTACTTCTCTTTGTTATGGATGACCTGGATGTACTGGTCAGTGCTGCTGTTTTGCTGGTCACTGCTGGACTCCAATGACGCTGAATCAGACTCAGTCAGTGATGGCTCTCCTTTGCGTTTGTTCTTGGACTTGACATGAGGTTCTCCATGCCTGTGTGGTGTTTCCGTGATCTTAACATTTGTCCGGGATCGGCTACGAGGGCCTTCCTCCTCCCAATCTAGATAATCTTCTTCTTCCGCTCCATACACTCTATGTGCTAGGCGGCTGTCCAGAGTTTCACCAATGTAAAATCGTGCCGGTGATCTCTGATGGAGATCTGAGAGTGACTTCGGCCGGTGTGAGTGCCCTAAAGACCCTCTCTTTCCACCTTCATTAGCTTCATCGTCTTCCTCTTCCTCACTAAGGTGGGGCTGCTGACCCCGGGGAATGTAGCACTTCACATTGCGGGGGTAAAGCTCTACAATCTCAGCTGCCTCGTCCACCACACGGTAGTGCCTGGGCAGACGCATGGTAGAACGCATAACCTTCTTTCGTGGTTCATGTTCATTTAGAATGACATACCGGGTGGTGTGAGCACGCCGACCCAGGTAGTTCTGTGCAGTGACAATACCAGGCTCTGGGTGCATGGGCCTGAGGCCTTTCCTGAACACCGGGTCTGAGTGGACACTTTCAGAGAAATGCACAGATGGATTGTAGGCCATGTGATGGTATGATTTGGAACGGCCTGAATAGACTTGATGCCTGAAAAAGCAACAAAATTGTGGAGTATAAATCTGCATCTGATATAAAGGTTTGACTATTATTTTCTTCTGACTATTATATTGCTTCTACATAGAGCTTACATGCCTAATAAACAAAAAAACTAACAGCAATAACTTGACAAAAAAAAACAAGCTTAACAATTTCCCATTTGTCACAAGACATGATTTGTGTCCATCACTTCCATCCTTATTATAACAAAGGTTATATGAATTGTATGTACAGTACATACTGTAGCTAACAAGAAATGTCAGTCTAGACTCCAATTCCATAAGGCTAGCATATGAGCTATCTAGGCTAGCATGCCCACCCTTTAAAAAGGTGAGCAATGATTAAAAAAAAATAAAAATAAATAAAAGTTATTCTACTTATGCAGGATGTACAGTAGCTGTAGCGTTCAGCTCTATGTTAGAGGTTTTTCTCCAGATTCACATATTTACAGAGAAGACTTTGGTGAGCTACACCACTTTTCATACCTTGTTAGATACATTATTTAAGTGGTTTATACTAGTAAATGTCAGACATTAAATATATATTTGGTACTTTGTAACTTTTAGGCAGGAAAAATAGATTAGTCCTTTTGCCAAAATATTAATTTACAATATATACTTGTAAGCTCCATTTTCATTTATTTATTTTTAAACACTTAGGTGAATGAAAATGAAATTGCAATCTCAAGCTTTGGGCAGGATGGAAGATGACTAACAGCTTAAAATTATGACAAAATGAATGCAAATGAAGCATTCTAACGAGTACTAATCTGTCTCTCTTATAGAGATGTTTTTAAGCAACAACACATTTTTAAAAGGACTGCATTTTGGTAACCTTTAAAAGAAGGCCAAACCTGATAGGGATGTATTCCACCCTGTGAATCTCTCTCTGGGGAACGGAGGGGTTGGCGATTACTCTGTAAGCACTGCACAAGCAGAGATGGAAATGGGAGGTTTATGGAAAATGTATAGCAATGTCCTGAGGGTTGAAGGGCCAGACAAAGGAACGCCATTATGACAGACCTGCTAGATTTGGGTCTCACAAGGATGGAGGGACTCCTGTCATCAAGCCGGGAGGCTGACTGGGCAATCGTGTGGATGCTGTTGCTGCAACGGGCTGGCGAAACGATTTTGTTGATGCTGCCATTGCGACGTGGAGGAGAAGCAGACCGGGCTGGGGACTCCATGCTGGTGATATCACTCTCCTGCTCAGGTTTTTGCTCACCACCCTCAGTTGGCTGTAGACGTGCTGCATTGAATAGATACAGGATTATTTCAAAGGATGACCATTCTAATTACCCAATACATTTTGTATTTGTGACTCCAGATAACATGATATTAATAAACCTTGTGTGGAACATTTGTTTTCACAGCTTTTCAATGGACCTACAGTACCAGGTTAAAAATCTAAATTAAGTATGTCAATGTTCTATAAATGTCTGCATTTTCTCTCCATGACCAAGTTGCTGTCACTACCAATACAAAATCTGACAAATTTAAAATTATATTAGTAATGAGAAGCACCCTAATGAAAATCACATCTAAACACAATTTCCATGCTTTCTGGTTGGTAATATCTTTCTGTAAGGGAATGATTCACTTATGGACTGTGGCAGTTTCTGTATAGGATTACAAACCATTAATCATGCATCTGATCATAATGACAAAATTACATGTAAACTCAATAATTCACAAAATCATATTAGGAAATAATACTTATATGATCATTATTTTATCCTGGACAGGACCACAGCAGATCACAGCTCATTCTAGAAACACTGCTAGAAACAGGACAGTACATCCTGGATGGGAACCCAGCCAAGTGCAGGGCATCATTACTCTAATGCACTTATCCCAGTGTTTCATTAGTGCCTGGATACCATCAAGGTAGAAAGTTCTCTCAATACACCAGAGACATGGACTGCCTGCTTCATGTGTGAAACGCAGGCCTCCCAGGAATTCCTTTAATGGCCCAAACATGTGGAACTGGATTGGAGTGATGTCAGGACTTTATGGGGATGTGGCAATAACTCCCAGCTGAGTTCCTGTAATGTGCAATTGGTGTTGGTGAATGATCGATTGTACAGTTCCCACTGACAGATGCATCTCTTCCACAAGCTGGCCAGAAGTTATCAGTCAATTTTCAAGGATCAGACATTCCAGTTGCTGAATGTTAACAGGAATGACTGCAGTGTGGACCTAGTCGCCTTGGCCAGACCATGATTCACAAACGTACAGCGTACTTTAAAATGTTTGCATCATTTAACTGTTTTACTGTGAATAAGAGCCTCATCACCATACTGTGCTTTACGTCTTCTATGAATTGAATGTGGATTTACAACTTTGAGATCTTTATCATGCTTTGTAGACAATGTTCATTGACTACAGTGTGTCATATACTGTAGTGTCAGATGCAATGTAAGAGGACCTATTTAAGATGATGTATGGAAAGCTCAATGTGGTTTTGAGATAAGAGCATCAGGATTTTGGCATGTTTGCTAATTCCTAAATTGGTGGCTAAATATTTCCATTATGTGTTAGCCACATTAATAGCCCCAGTACAATACAGAAACAAAAACAAATCTCTCTTTTGAATGATATCACTTTTTTTTTTTTTACCTGCAGCCAACTGAAAAACTTTTTTCTTGTCATCTGTGCGTTCCTGCAACAACAAAATAGCTAAATAAAACGTCATACATTCTGAAAGTAGCTGAACATGCAACAATTATTTTTCTTTGTTTAAATTTCAACCTCAACCTTTTTGTCGCTGAATGACTTACGGTCTGAAGCTGCATCCGCAACAGGTTGTTGGTGAATTTAAGAGACCTGGCGATGGACTGCAGGTAGTAGATCAGCATGCTGAAAACAACAATAAAGAACCACACTGGTAACAGCAGCCCCAGAGGACTAAATGATAAGCAAAGAAAGAGATTTTTATCCTCTGTTGAGTAAATTTTTTTTCCTGAGGTAATTGAGCATGGATAAGTAAAAGGATGACTTACAAGAGAAGCAACAGAGCTGGCAGGACCACCACAGGACTTGTGATGTAACCCATCACCATACTAAACCATGCAGGGAAATCCTTTTCTATTGTCTCAGATATGATGTCATAAATCTTCTCTTGACCACTACAGAGGCAACAGATCAGACCCAATAAAGTTTTTTTTTCCACTTTTATAGTGCATTTCTAATTAGTCTAGAAATGTTCAACCATATTCAATTGTTATTTACACAGTAGAATTGTAGATACAGTATCACTACTATTTAATGAATATACCATGAAAGGGGATGTGTTATCATAATTAATCTCATAACATTCTTTTGATACAGTGAGTGCCAGCCATAAATCACTACAGCCATGGTGTTATTCATCATACCTTATGAGCTTGAATGTTTTATTGCTTTAATAAAACTGTTTACAAACTTGAAACATAAAGCTCACTCATCATCTATACCACTTTATCCTGTATTAAGGGTACCAGGGTGCCTGGAGCCTATCCCAGGAGACTTAGGGCACGAGACAGGGTACACCCTGGACAGGGTGCCAATTCATCATAGGGCACACACACTCACACATTATGGGGAATTTTGGAACACCAATTAACTTAATCTGCAAGACTGTGGAAGGAAACCAGAGAACCCAAAGGAAACCAACCAAGTACAGGGAGAACATGCAAACTCCATACACATAGATATGGGAATCGAACACAGACCCTGGATGTGCAAGGCGACAGTACTAACCACTACACCACTGTGCTGCCTATAAAACAAAGCTAAAAACTACGTATAAACATGTTTTCAAATCTCTATTTATATCAAGTTCTTACATCATAAAAATGTTCTCTATAAAAGACTAGTGGTTTAATTTTTTTTTTTTTTACAAATGCATATCTGAAATGTGTAGTGTGCATTTGTTTTCGACCTCCCTGAGTCAATACTTTGTAGAACCACCTTTTGCTGCAATTACAGCTGCAAGTCAGGATGATGTGTGTTTTCTGCCACAATAGCATTTTTGTCTTTAGGCCAGAGCACATCTGTCTTCCACATGTTTGCTGTCTCCCTCATATGGCTTGTAACAAACTGAAAATGCAACTTCTTGGCTTTCTTTCAACAATGGCATTCTTCTTGACACTCTTCCATAAAGGCCAGATTTGTGGAGTGCACGACCAATAGTTGTTCTGTGGACAGATTCTCCTTAGCTGCTTCACTGATTAATGCTCTTTTTGCCCAGCCTGTCAGTTTAGGTGGACGGCCATGTCTTGATAGGATGGCAGTTATGCCATACTTTTTCCATTTTCGGGTAATGGATTGATGTTCAAATTTTGGGATTTTTTTTTTTTTATAACCTAACCCTACTTTAAACTCCATAACTTTATACCTGACATGTCTGGGGTGTTCCTTGGGCTTCACGATACAGTTTATTCACAGTTTGTTCTCTAACAAACCTCTGAGGACTTCATAGAACAGGTGTATGTATACTGAGATTAAATTACACACAGGTAGATTCTATTTAGTTATTAGATAACTTCTGAAGGTAATTGGTTCCACTGGATTTTAGTTAGGGGAATTGTAGTAGATGGGGCTAAATACAAATGCACGTCACACATTTCAGATTTTTATTTGTAATTTATGATTTTATTAAAATTGTAAAAGCCATTTATCATTTTCCTTCCACTTCACAATTATGTACCACTTCTGTTGGTCTATCACATAAAATCCCAATAATATACATTTACATTTGTGGTAATGTTGAAAATTTCAAGGGGTATACAGTAAATACTTTTGCAAAGCACTGCACTTTAAAAACATTAACAATAAAGTATGTGTAGAACTATTTTATGTCTGCGAGAAAGCAATGTGATTTTTTGGGTACAATCCATGTGAACTTGATGGAGGTTTCCTTCCAAAAAATAAATTTCGAAGGAAATCAGAAAAAGTCTTCTTTGTATTTGTTAACATGTGGTTAATATCATAGCTTTGAATATTGCAACAGTTACTGTAACTTATCAGAGTTGTCGATGTTAAGATTTGTGTGGAAAAGCTTTTCCAACAATTGCATGTTGTCGCATGAACTAATTTAATTACCCTTCCAATACACGTACCCAGTCAAAACATATAGGTGCATAAATTTTGTTTAATTAGTTTTACATTGGAGGTTTGAAAATAACTAATAACAGAACCTTGTAATGTAAAATCATCATACAATCAATAAATATACTTTAGATTATTTATATAAAAATTATATAAAATATAAAATTAAGGAAAACTAATTCATCTGCGCTTTGCCTTTGAAAAGATATGTGATCACGTGATGCTAGACAGACAAAGTGCATGTGTACTACTCGTATGTCAAGACCTTGTTTATTTATTACGTTAAAATTTATTACAAATAAATTGCTCATTTTGCAAAATACCCGCAGACAAAGTTACTTGCAATCCAAGGTTCCACTGTATTTTAAATATACTTCAAGATGATTATTAGAATTTTGGTTCTGTATTAATTCTCTTTTCTGTCTAAACACATTATGTTTGAATAATGCTAAAATGTTGCCTGTAACGTAACTTTACTTACGTTACAAAATTAGATTTGGAGCTTTAGTACAACACTGAAGAGAAGCTAGCTACAGACACAAGCTACAACAAGTCTTGGCTAATTGAGTATATTATAATGACAATAGTGCAAGTTTTATTTTTGGGTAAAATACTTCTTTAAATTAGAACCATGGAACTGTAGCAATATTTCAGTACACTGCAGGAAACTTAACCTGCTCTGAAATACAGTATTTTCTCTTGAATAAACATTACCCTGGATATGGTTATTGTTATGTTGCTGCTGCTGGCAAGGGTTTAGCACTGAGGCTTAATGAAAATGATTCAAATACACACACACACACACACACACACACACACACACACACACACACACACACACACACACACATGCATACACATGCACATTTTTCTTCAGATGGAGAATTATAAGACTGACTCATGTACCTAAAAGGGCCACAGTGCTGTGATGGCCTGTACCTCACAATCGCGAAGATGGTTGGTAGCATACAGAGGAAGAGCATAAAGAGAAGCATGGCCAGGTAGAAATTATTAGATCTGGGAATGAAAAAAGAAAATCAGATATGAAACAGGCTGCCAGAGAATAGATTATGCAATGACTCACATTTTGTTGTAGACTGTTATTATGGAATAGCTTGTTTCTCCTTTGATTTCTATTGGCTTAAAATACTGAGGTGTGCAAATTCACAGCCAGCTGTAAGGTCACCCAGATAAAGTCAACAAAGCAAAGCAACAATAATCAGGTTTTCATATTACATGCCCTTTCCATTTCAGTGGGTTGGCACTGCTTCACATAATTCTGCTAGGAGAATTGTATTTTTTCCCCCCGAAAAATACGAAAATAAAAATTTTTGGGGAGCTTCTACATTGCTGTAGATTATTTAATAGTTAAGGAATTTAGGAGTTTAGGATTATAAGTATCAATTTCTATAACTACAATAATTTAATGATCTTTCTAAGACTTTCTTGTGTATCATAAAAGTGTACATTTATGGACCGCTAAAATGGATCCAATAGACTGTTTTTTTCTCTCCAATTGTTTTATCGCCTGATGAGCTGCACTCATTTTGCTTCATTCAGGGTTTCACGGCTTTTAAAGATGAATGGTGCGTGAAAAAAATGACAGTCTCACTCACATCTGTGACTGACTGATAACAGCCTATAACAGTCTATGACAACCCGGCCATTAAATAAATTAGATCAACAAAGCAAAAGAGCAGGTTGGAGGGATACATAGCTCAGCAGTACTCCAGAGCCTATAGAGAGAAAGAGAGACAACAGGAGAAATGAAAGGGAGCAGTAAGCTAAACTGGACCGTTGAGACTTACTGGTCTTTGATCTAAATGGCACCCAATAAAGTCGTGTTTCACGCTAAATTAATTTCATGTAGTGAGAGACCCCAGCTAAAATATAGAAAATGCGCTCACTGACTCACACAATGGCTGAAGGTTCACTGCTTCACAGATTTATATGGCCTGTAAAAAGGAAATTCAGCAAGAGCAAATAATAATGCAATTCATCCAACCTCCCGTCATAAATTTAAACGCACATTTCTCTGTTTTAAAAACGCCCATTGCTGCTACAAGGCATACTCTAAACTCCCCCATTTTTCACATGATGTGAAGTATTCTTTGTCTGTCCTGATATTATTTCCTTGTGTTTCTTGATTAGTGCAGCTTTTGACACCATTGATTAAATTAAAGGATTGGCCCTCTCCTGGCTCAGATCTTATTTTGACTGATCATTATCAGTTTCTAGATTAAAATATTGACTATTCTGCATGTTCTACAGGTAGTCCACAGAGTTCAGTTTTAGGCCCACAGCTATTTTCTCTATATATGCTTCCTCTGGGCAACATGATTCGTAAGCATGGTATTCGTTTCCACTGTGATGCTGATGACAAAGTTATATGCCTGTGCAAAGCCAGAAACACCAGCTAAATAAAGTTGAGCAATGTGTGAAGGACATAAGCCACTGGATGCTTATTACTGTAACTTCATTCTATTGAATCCTGACAATAGACAAGTACTGGTACTCGGGCCACATGCAGCTAGAAGTAAGCTTTCTGATCACAAAGTAAATCTGGATGGCCTTTTTATTTCATCATGTGCAGCAATAAAAGACCTTGATGTGATTATTGGTTCGAACGTTTTATATATTTATAGCTCATGTACTGTAGATAATATTACAAAGATAACATTCTTTCATCTCAGAAATATTACCAAGATAAGAAACGTATTGTCACTACACAATGCTGATGAAAAAAAATGAAAAATAATGCTTTTATTATCTCTAAGTTGTATTATTGTAATGTCTTACTGTCTGGTGCATAAACAAGTTCCAGTAAGTCCAGAATGCAGCAGCGAGAATCCTCAGTAGAACCAGAAGATACACATCACCTCTATCTGATCCACACTGCATTGGCTCCCAGTGGAATTTTGCATTGATTTAATAATACTACTATTGACCTATGAAGCACTGAATGGTCTCGCGCCACAGTACATGAGTGAACAGCTAGTGTCTTACAATCTGCCACGCCTACTTTGATCAAAGGAGGCAGGCTGCTTGTCAGTACCATATATTATGAAAACTAGAACAGGGGGCAGAGCTTTTTTCTTACAAAGCCCCAAAGATATGGAATAGCCTTCTAATTAAGGTTTGGGACTAGAGTCTTAGTCTAGGCTTAAAAACCCTTATTTAGCCAAGCAGAATAGATTTGCCTTAGAGGATCAGATCTTGGGCACTCTTTGATGTAGAGTATTATAGTGAACTGGTATGTTCACTATAACCACTCTCAATGATCACTCAGGTTGGTTGTTGTTCGAGTGACTGGTGGCTTTACTTCCTAGGGACCCTTCATGTCTGTTTTTTCTTCTGGCTCTCCTTTTTAGTTATGCTGTCATAGTCATATCGGAGTTCCTTCTCTTCTCTTCCCCTCTCACTGTCTCTCTTTCAATTGGACAACACATGATGCACCTGAGCTGCTAGTGATCCAGACCCCCCTTGACCTCCAGATCTGTCTGACTCATCCAGGTGAAGAGCTAGAGATCTGCGCAGAGCCTCTGTGTTGTCTGATTGGAATGTGTGTGGTGACTTGGGGATATTGAGCCTCCAGTAACAAATGGGATCCATATTAACTTAAACACAGCTCCTGCTATAGTGAACCCCCAGCTGCTTAAGGCACAGTATGTCAGCGAAACAATCGTGCTATCTGTTATCGCCCAAATGAAGATGGTTTCCGCTCAAGATTTCTTCCTATTGCCATCTCAGGGAGTTTTTTCTTGCCACTGTCACCCTCAAATTGCTCATCAAGGACAATCTGATCATTTTGATTCATGCACATTTCATACTCATTTCTCTATTTTTTTTTGATCCTGTAAAGCTGTTTTGAGTCAATGACCATTGTTACTGTAAAAGCGCTATGAAAACAAAACTGAATTGAATTGAAAATTTCAGGGAATAACATGTTAACCCTTTCAGGCTCAAATTAAGTTTTAGTAACAGGAAAAATCTGATATTTGGGAAAAATTATCAAACTTAAAAAAAAAAACTCATAAAATATGTATCTGGGGTAATAAGGTAGTTAGTTTTTAACTGTTGCAAATCAGCAACATTAACATGTTAAAAATTAACATGTTTTAAAAAATGTTTCACTTTTAGATGATTATTCACAAATGAAAAATGCATGATCAATGTTAAATGTATTTGTACAATGTAATCCTTAATGTAAACCTGAGAGTGAACATGTTTAGATGTGAGAGCAATTACTTATAAGGTATCTCACATACAATAGCAGTCCTGAGTTTTTGGGAATAGGTAGCTGGGATAACATTGTACAGTATGTACAGTAACATTGTACAGTAATGATGTGATTTTAAAAAATTGTGTTATTTAACTATTAATATATAGTTATTTAGGCTATTAATGTATGGCATCAATGAAAGCAACTTATGTCTCCAATCAAGTGTATTTATTACTTTCTGAAATTCCTCTTTGCTAACTGCATACATGGGCACAAGCGGTCTATGCACTTTTAGCTTTCACATCTTCCAGAATACCTCCTTCTGAGCAGTGTAATCCTTTAAGTACTGCCAAATTACAAAAGAGGATTTTTCCCCCACACTAACAGACTATCTTCACTGTATTCATACTGGAATCAAAAGGCACAAGATTAGCCTTTTGTAGTCTCAAAATCAAAAACATGCCTGTAATTTAAATTAAACAATGTTCTGATGAATTAGGCTTCTGATCAGTATGTTCCTCACACGTGCATACACTAGGTCATGTTGAGTATACATCATGGAATACTCCACATTCAGTTTTGACTACTCATATATTACCTGTAAGGGTCCCGTCACACTCAGACGAAGACCATGAAGTTCCCACTGCATCCTAAAAATATCAAAGAATGCAGTGGGAATGGTGTCAAAATTAAAAAATGTGCATTTATCAAGTTCATACTAATTCCTTGTCACTTCCCTGTCAGGTTCTATCATGTTGTAACTGACTTCCTATCATATGATCATCTGCTCAAACATGTCCAATGATGTCCCAAAACAACTCAGTGAGAACACCATCCAATCTTTCCCATCTAAGCCATGCTTGCAGTACTTCAATAAAGTCAATAAGAGGTTAGGTACGCTGTTAACTGATCAATGGCATCAGTACTACTGTATGTCCCTAGGTTCTTCCTGCATTTTGCTTCAACCATGTCCACACCATACTTTTTTGAACATGTCCAAAAAGGTGTGGGAGCTACACAAGAAGTTAGACAATACTACATTGTTACCAGTTTCTACTGTGCTTCTGCTTTAAGTTTACTGCATTCACGCATTTATTTAGTTTTTTTTTTTTTTTGGTGGGAAAGTGGCTCAGTGTGACGGTGGTGGTGGAGGGGGAGGGGATGTAATAAATTGTAACCTTTTGCAGTGAGAAAATTGCCCATGTCCATATTGTCATTTAAATGTTTATGTGATTAATCATGCAGCACTACCTTAGGTAAATCTCTTTCCCTAAATCGCACATGCCAAATATTCATATTTTGATCCAATTTCTGACCTGGAAGCCCGGAAGACCTGCTGATGTGGAACGTTGCAGGTGAGCACAGCCCAGCTTCTCAGATACATGAGCCCGATTAACTTCATCACATTGAAAGCAGGGAGGCAGGGAGAGAAGAAGGCCCCCATCCTACAGGGCAAGGGAGATTACATTAAGATTTACATCTGCTATTGGAATGCCCTCTCATTGCCAGAGCTGCTGAAACTGATCCCAGCTAAAGGCAAGTCATTATTAACAGATTACAAATACAAGGGCCAATGGAGCACCATGCATCCTTGTGAGAACTGTGAAATGAAATCAAACAAAGCAGAATTTAGGAGCAGGGAATAGTACAAAGTAGAAACATCCAGCAATCAAAGCAAAGAGGTTATTACAATGACTTTTCATAACAAATGCCACGTTCATTATTATTTTTACATACCATATCATTCCCTGGTTGTATATGAGATGAAGGACATTTTCAGCTATCTTGAATTCACCATATTCAGGCTGTAAGAAGAGTGTGCATCAAGTTTATTTGGTTTGTAACAAAACATAAAAACTATGTATTGTTTAGATTTTACAAGATGCATGGCATCAGTAAACAATTTGTAGGAAGTAAGGTATTAAATTAAATCATGCTTACAAATTTGCTCTCCAGATCCCAGCAGCAACAGTCACTCAGGTATCGAACCACCAGGCCCCGGATAAAATCGATCAACAAAATGCTTGCCACGGTGAAGATCATGTCAATGATTGAGAGCTTTAACATTTCCTTTGAATGAAATAAGCAAGAAACATATTCACTCTACCTAGCTGGGCCTTCTCTTCTGTAAAACTACTCCTCCACAAGAGGGTTAGAAATGCTCCTCAAGGAAGACCATTAAATCAGCTCTATGGATTACATCATGGAGAATTGATGTGCGCTGTCTCTGCCTACTGATAGTTTCATTAAGTAACTGTCTGGCTGGACAATTCAATGCACGCATCCATGTATTCAATCCATAGTCATTTCATTGCCATCGAGAGAAAAATAATTACAACAGGACATTACATTTGCGTTTTTCTTCCTCTGTCAGCATTAATGCCATATTTATGATAGCGTTTGAGCAAATTGATGATATTGGTTAGCTTAAAGACTGATCAACTACAAGAGCTAAGTGCTTGTTATCAGCTGGTTAATAGAGTTGAGCATGTAAACAAATGTTGTTTCATAAAATGTAAATCTACAGCAAGAAACGTTGATATAGTGGGTCAATACAGCTGTTACAGTGACATTTTCAAATTCAAATCAAAATGTATTTATCACACACACCATTGGGCTCAGTGGCAGTTACGACCAGTTACACACGATATAAAAGTGTAAAAATAGAATTTAAATAAGCCATAATTTACTATTATATAAGTAGAAAAGGAAAGTATTATAATGCCATAAACAGGACATAACATATAGGTGGTAGCAACATTATCACTATACAATAAGTAAGAATAAAGTACTTTACAGATGCATGCGGTTGTGCACCTGGGCTAAGCTTCAAACCTTTTCCAGTTATAGAGCTTTCTATATTAGTCTCTAAACATGTGTGCACACTTTTGTCAGTTGTTAAATCTCACCTGCCCAACATAGGTCTCCCAGCACTGATCCTGCTGGGATTTGCCATTATATTCATATATAATGGACTGGTTAATTGCAGGTAGGACTGGTGCTGATGGTCCAGACACAGTGCTGTGCTTGACAGTGATGGTCGTATGGTTCACATCTGTTACAGCCATGGTGAAAGTGCCATTCCTTCCCTCAGTGATCTCTGGGACAATGGTAGACAGGTTGGTCTCTGCAGGCTGAGAAATGGTGGCCAGGTAAGACGTGGAGTCAGACCAGTTACCGGGAATCTAAAACAAACTTGGGAATTTAGTGAAAGCTGAAAAAAAAAAAACTGCTATGAAATCATGTAATAATATGTACTGTAGTACCCTACATATTATATATCTTTTATCAAAACTCTTTTACAACTCTATTTCACAATCAGACACTTTATTGTCCAATTTATGACTGCTTCTGTTTTGGCTACAGTGCCTTGCTTGCTTATTTATTAACGAGAGCCTGTGTGATTATGCTTTTTGTCTGCTGATTCGCATTTCCTTAATAAAATATCCAACTTGTACATTTAGACCTAATGTTACCAAACTGCACATTTCCTTTGTTGTCAGGGTGATACCATAAGGGAATTTTTAACCCTTTATTCTGGGTTTTTTCTGTATTTGCTGGATGTATGTTATGCTTTTGTCTGTTAAAGAAATAGAGAATAATTCAAAATAAAAATCACTTACCTCAGAGCTCATGCTGTTCACTTTGTCCAACAGGGCAATTATCAGACTATAGAGGTTTCCAAGATACAACACCAGCACCCTGATCAAAACAAACCCAAAACAGAAAATCAGATAAGGTTGTTGCTCATCCTAACATTTTGATTTACTTTTGCACATCTTAGTATAACCAAACCTGGCAAGTTGGAATCGAAGGCTGGTTCTTGGATGATACATCTCCAACTGGGCCACCAGCTCAAAGGCAGACGGAGCAATCATGGTAATGAGGGACACCACTACACTCACCTAACACACAGAGAGAACACACTTTGAAAAGAAGCATATTCTTTTTTGCATCACTGATAACAATACAATTATTAATTACCACTTACATATAAAACATGATACATTATTTGCACTGTTTTTACCTCAGCTCTTCACCCCTTATCAAGAACGTGAGAGAGGATATAAGGGGCTTAACCATGTGTTTATGCTGCTGTTGTAGGAAACTGTAAACAATGTTCCACCTCAATAACATCAGTATTTTTCACTGCTAATTCCACACTGAGCAGAATGAATAGATTACCAAATCCCTATCTTGAGGCTAAGGAGAAGATGGAGGCTCTCGAGTGCACCATTGCAATACTGACAATCTGCACTTCAGTGAGTCAGAAAAGAGGCCAATCTCATTGACCTATCCTGGAACCACCAGTACCACTGTCAGAACACCTTTTGGCCATTTATGAGAAAGTGGCCAAAATGCTACAAAAATGCTACAAAAACAGGCCCATCATTGTAGTGCGACAATGTCCAACGGCATAGAGAGCCAATGCTCAACAGCAGGAAAGGATAGCCAGGATGTGTAAAAGGACAAACAATGCAGAGGAGAAACTCCAAGCCCAATAGAAATTCCTGATAACTTCCCCTGAGCTATAAAATCCAGATTTTTAGCAGCCGTTCACTGCTCACATGAAACAGACCTGGGTGCTGCATCCAGCACAGAAAACTTTGTCCTATATTGTATGTACGTAGGAAGCTTTCCTCCATAGAAAGGAACCATGCAGCAGTGGAACAAGAAAGGAAAGCAGGTATTATCATGCAGTTTGACATTTCACTGGTGACAGACCATGAGCCCCTCAAGTGGATGGCTTAGGCCAGTGGTTCTCAAAGTGTGGGGTGCGCCCCACTAGTGGGGAATACAGACATAACAGGTGGGGCGCAATGAACGGGAGGAAATTAGTGGAAAATAATAGGAAAGTACCTATTCTAATTCATGCTTTTCTT
>JAOTQY010000003.1:8795639-8812586 GCA_026413445.1 Dolichallabes microphthalmus
ATGTCAATTAGCCTAACCTACATGTCTTTGGACTGTGGGAGGAAACCGGAGTACCCGGAGGAAACCCACCAAGCACACAGAGACGGGAATCGAGCCTGCCCCGGGAATCGAACCCAGACCCTGGCGGTGCAAGGCGACAGTGCTAACCACTACACCACCGTGCTGCCTCTTCTTGTTTTCAAATCTATAAATGGCTTAGCTCCCAATTATCTTTTTAATCTGCTCTCCCTCTACATTCCGACTCCACCACTACGTTCCTCCGATTCTGTTTTTTTTTTGCTGTCCCTCGGTACCGCCTCTCTTCAATGGGCGGCAGATCATTCAGTGTTATTGCTCCCAAACTATGGAACTCTCTACCACACTCTCTCCATTCTGTCTCACAACGTCTCAGCATTTAAATTGCTGCTTCACACGTTCTAGAAGGCCCATCAGGGCAAGCGAAAACTCCAACAATGACTTACCCTCCTGCTGCTTCCTTGAAAAGAATGTCTCCTGCAAAGAGACATATGACTGAGCAACCATACAAGTCCTGCAATATAGAAATAATTATAACTGGATCATTCCGCTCGATCTCTGAACGATACTTAATCTTACTTACAGTAACGATACTAATTCTTCCTACACCACACACACACGCATGCACACAGTGAGGTGAGCGATCACAACCAATCCACACTCCACACTCCTGACACCATGGTACTAGAACAGCTAGCCTTACAGCTCAGGGGCCTAAACAAGCAGACACAAAAACACAAAATTACAGTCTGCATAAGAAAAGCAATATATCATTCTCATCATTGACAAGAAATAATTGACACTATTCTTAAAGACAAAGAAAAGAAATTATAAACAAAATTTAATCAGGCTAAACAAACAATAAAAACCAAAATCAAAGAAATCATACAACGAAAACAACCAAAACCCAAATACATGAAGACAGAAACAAGAGAGTAGTAACAAAGTAGCAAGAGAATAGCAAGAGAGTTGCAAGACAGAGTAACAAGAGAGTAGCAAGACAGAGTAGCAAGAGAATAGCAAAAGAGTAGCAAGACAGTAGCAACAAAGTAGCTCCACTGTTATCCCATTCTGTATATAAAAAAAAGGTGCTCCCAATGAACCAATTTGTCCTGTAAGTGTTGGTCACCAGGCCACTCAAGTCAAACAGTTGCTCACAGTCAAAATCTCTGCAGTATACTCAAAGGTGACAGACTCAAACAAACAGGAAATAAACAGCCTGTACACCACCGCGAAGCCAGGAAACAATGTGCTGCTGCTAGACAATAAGTAAATATGGTTAGCCAAAATACACAAGTTCACTGCAGCATTACAACATAGAACGTACATAGCTAGAATATACCTGCTAGAAAAGGACCCACACACCCCAAGAGTGGAGCTGGCAATGACATGTCCCTGGTATCCTGCACACCGCCGTGAAGCTGTAAGGGTGCTATATCAGCTACACCAAACAAACAGTTACTGAAATGCACAAACTCACTGCAACATTAGCCAAATGGCTAAACCTACCTGCTAACCAGAGACCCACACACACCAAGGGGGCGGAGCTAGCAATGACGCATCCCAGGTAGCCTAGTTGCAGCCTTTATATAGCCTGTACCAAGCTCTGATAGGCTAATGTTGTAAATCATAGACAGGAACTTACCCACTTGACCACACAAGCATTATGCAAGAAAAACTCAAAGAAACTAAGTTAGACATAAAAATGTTTGGAATATTGTGTAAAATCCCATTTCACTTCGAAGTGGTAACACTACAAAATGGTCAAAAGGTTAGGACTTTTTCAAAGTTTGGCTTATGGTAAAGGATATTTTTTATTTTATTTGTTGTGTCAGCGCAAAAAGAAAGGTAAAGATAGATTGATGTAAGGGAACAAAGATGAAAATACATCTAGACACAGTCAACAGATCTTAGATGTTTAGAGGAGAAAGTTCTACACTATTGAATTAGTCAGCTTTAGGCTTTGGCATAATGTGCAGACAGGGAAAGAGTATTTAACTACTGAGTGTTTGGCACCCATTCAGTTTGTTTTTTCACTTCTGATAAAAGCTCAAATGAGACATGATTCACTTTGGCTCTAACGGAGCAAAGTGAGAGAGAATGAAAAAATAGACAGGAAAAACTAAAGATAGAACTGTTTGTGTGTGTGTGTGTTTGAGAGAGAGAGAGAGAGAGAGAGAGAGACTTTTAATGAGCCTATTAAAGGAACAAGCGTCCCATTGACTGTGAGATGCAGGAGAAACATATCGGTGGAAATAAAAAAAAGGACAACAAACACTTGTATGCAATTCTCTCTCTCTCTCTCTCACTCCCTCTCCCTCTCTCTATTCTGTCCACCTCTTTTAAAATTGACTAAAGGTCCAGAAATATTTTAATTTAAATAACATTTGTAGGAATATTTTTATACACAGGATTTGTTTTATATTATCACAGTAGCAGGGAGGATACACTCAACTAAAACAACCATCAGAAACATCTCCGAGCCCAACACAATTGTAAACAAAAAGTAAGAAAAAACATAAAATGTATGAGCAACACAACTAAGACATAAGTGAGGAGAAAGTCACAATTGCATCCTGCTTTGTACAAAATGTTAAAAGCATATTGAATTGTTTATTGAGGCCATTATTTTTAGGGTGGTACACAGAGGTTTGAATTTCTTCACCTGCAGCAGCCAGCACACATGACTGCATGCTACTCCTTGTGTTTTCCCTTTTGAAAAGGAATTGCCTTCGGGTCTCTGGTGGCATAGTCCATGATCACTAGGAAGTACGGGGCAACTTTGGAATTAGGCCTACCAGATTTCTTTGCCCTCAAAAGGGACACCGATCATTAGGAATGGGATGATTGGGATAGCCACAAGATTTTGGGTGAGGTCCGTGTCCATGTGTACTGTTTATGATAACTGCGTAAAGCAAATGTCATTAGAGAGGTTCCTTGGACAAGATCCTGTTTCCAGAGTCTCTCAGTGATTCCGTTTTGTGTGTGAAAGTCATCCTACACAGTAGCCCCCTCCCTGCTGCTCTCCTTTTTTGTCTTACTTCACACAAACATGCGCGCACACACACACACACACACACACAACGGAAACATTGCTCTGTCCAGATTCTTGTCATAGATAAAGTGAAGGCTAATTTGTTTTATTTTTACTTTGTATTTTGTATTAATTATTTTTGTATTAATGTTTTTGGGTTGTAGAACGAATCATTTGAGTTGCCCTTCTTAAAGGGGAAATTCTATAAGTTTTCTAAAAACATAACAGCCATTCCCCATCTCGCTTCCTAACCCAATCCTCAAACAAGGGAACCTTTCTGATATCCTTGTGAATACAGGACCACCAAGAGGCTCCCAGCCAGCATAACAACATGGGGTAATGAAAAAGGGGTGGGCCAAGGTAATAATACTTCCCATGTCTAGCAGGACAGTCAACACCATAACCACCACCACCTCCCATTGCGCACAATTCATGCTCAGGTCCCAATCACTGAAGAATGGAAATTTCCACTGTATTACTAAAGACTAGATGTGAAAACTTTAAGGAAATCAAAAATGACCCTGTTGCTCATATTCAAATAATTTTAACACTTACAGTATGTAACTGATTGACCCTAGCATATAAAGCCGTGGATAAATAATGATTAATAATCTTACTTTGGTGTCACCCAGAGGAGGATGGATTTCCATTTAAGGAGTGTTTTATACTGTAAATAAATTAAATTAAGTTGAATTGAATTAAATGATTCATACATTTTCTCATTTATCCATTTGCTCACATCATACATTTGCTCATCAGATGTCCATATGATTTTACAAGAAACACAAGTCATTTAATTGATAATTTAAAAAACTAGACAACAGGACATATTGGTAACCTCGGCACTACAGATTTTATCGTTTTAATGTAAATTCAAGCATATTTTTATTCTGGGAATTAGCATTTAAATTTTTTTTAACAAAATTTACTCAAGGGCTCCAAAATTGTAGTGTGGCAAATTACTTTAAGTCCACTTCTATACACCTGCCATGAGCAATTTATTTTCCAGGCTGATAAAAGCTCTAATAATAGCATTTTTTCTTTCAGGCGTCTGCTGATCTTGTTATGCCAGTGTGTCTCACTTTCCTGCTAAAAGCTATACCATTACAAAAGTACAAGTTCAAACAGGAGCTCTTCTCTACATGCTGCTAATGCTGACCCCAACCTTGGTTGAGCAGCACTGTAAATTACTGTAAATGAGATTAACATGGTAAATGTCAAGGCATCTTTGTTAAAGCTCTAAGATTATTTTAGCATTTTAAGCAGTAGGTTAATGATTTATTGTTTTATATGATTTATAAGTTTAATTCTAGAGGGAATTTTTTTTGTGTTTTGTGAATTTAACATTAAGTTGTTTCTATTTAGTAAATTCAGTGCTACAGTATAATCTGCGAAATAATGAAATTGGAAGCCATATTGTTAAATTAATCCAAATTAAGAATGATTGATATAATAATAACAACCATAGTACAATGCCTTACAGTTTTATAATTGAATAATCTCCTGGCTATTTTCTTTTTCGATAACAGAAACATATTTTATTTTGTTACTTTTTAATTTCTTATTTTAATTACAACAACAACATCAACAATAATAATAATGATGATGATGATGAAATAAATCAAAATTTCATATATTTTTCATTCCAGCTATCCAGAGGACATAGGACTTCATATTTTTTGCATCTGTTAGTTGGTTATTTCATCTTAGTAGCCTCATGACTTTAGCCCATTGTTTTATACTGTTAAATATCAAGACTTACATCCTGCCCCATACCTCAACACATGTTGACAATATTGCAGGGCAAACATTTGCCTCTTTAATTTCAAATTATAGTTATACATATTACATTACTGTATTTCATTAATCACAAAAAATAATGTACAAAAATGTATGTTAAGATAATTTTTACCACTTGTTTCCTCTGTGTGTGTGTGTGTGTGTGTGTGTGTGTTTCACATAAGTATTTTTTTGCTGTAGCTTTGTATTTTTATATACTTTTCTCCAATGCAAACTTTTACTATTAAACATATCTGTGATTTATTTTCTTGTTTGCAAATTCACAGTGTTTACATGGTCCCCATCTCCATCATTCATGAATTTTTCTGACCAAATATATTCCACAAAGTTGACAGGTCAGCATTCTTCTTCCAGGTTGTAATAATGCGTTGGACAGTATTTTAAAGGTTTTCCTTGTTGATGGTGTCTAATGATTTGACCTGTCTAAAACTGCAGCTTTTTAGTTTAGGCACTGTTTTATACTTGACAACCCACATGAGACTCCTAAACTAGTATCTTACGTGTTTAACTACTTTTACTTAACCACCATAAATTTAACGAGCTTCTTCCATTATAGTAACATTATAACATCAACAAATTTCTGGTGTTTTCCTGCAAAACACACATACATTACCTATGTGCTGATAGTTGCTAGACATCTACATTGGTACTGAGACCTCCAAGATGGCAAGATCATAAAACAAAGAGAAAAAACATACAGTGGACTCACAAGTGGTACAAGAGACAGGCTTTAACAATAATACTGAGAGACTGCATATTTGAATCCTGCCAACACCACAGCCATCTGTGGCCAGGAGCCAAGGGAGCAAAATTGGCCGTGCTCTCTGAGTGGGACATGTGGCATGCTCTCTCTCCAGTAAATCACAGCAGAACCAGCCATTCAGAGATGCCAGTGAGGTCCTTTACCTATATAGGCAATGACTGATAACCCATGAGTCAGCTCAGACAAGACCGATGCTGCACACATATTTGCTCCTTATAGCTCCAGTTCCTTTCTCCTCTTCCTCGGCCAAGAAGTGTGAGAAACTTTCTGCACTCTAATCTGTGAGATATTTTTGACTTTGTGACAGTGCAAGTATAATATGGTTTTAAAGTAGTGTTTGCAAAGCTCAACCTTGACATGACGTCATGGAATGATAAACAGCCAACCTAGATGCCTACTGGTTGGTTCACTACATCACGCATTATAATCAGATTTATGCTACCCAATCACTAGATGCAGATACACTGATACTGGATTACATGGACACTCTCTGGCATAAGCATCTTATCGGAATATTGAGCCCTCAGCAGGGAAGCTGGTCTATACCACACTCCCAGAAGGGATAATCCTGGGGCAGAACATGAAATATGGACTCTCCTCCAACCTGGCATAGGCATAGTGCTAAGTATGCTTTGCCTGACTTACATACTGAAGATCAATGCTGTGAAATCTGCTCTTTGTGCCAAAGTTTGTCTTTGGACCTGCTGCATAAAAGTACTCAAAAGGAGAGTAAACCACAGTAAAATTGAGTATCTAGGAAGGATCTTTATATCACAACAACACTGCAGAAAAGGTTATAATTGTTTCACCAAGCACTAGGCTAGCAGGCCACATTCATCAGATGGTATTACCCCTAAACACAGTAACTTCATTGAAAAAGGGTCCCACAGTACATACCCATGTGGAAGAGACAGGTGTTTTAGTGATTTACTCTTGAACACAATGCAGATTGGTGGGTATGATGGCACAGGCTTCCAACATTCTCAAGCCATATCAATATAAGACCCTAACAATGTTGTCTTTCCAGAGCAATTACCTTGCGTTTGCTAAAAGAAAGACTTTCAGAAGTGGGTTGTCAGCTTGTGGCTGATCCCAAATAGCACAGGTGGAGACCTGTCCTCATTTCAGTGAGAGAGATACTCATCTTTCCTTACTGAAATGGGTATAACTGGGAGAAGTGCCCTATCACTGCCCTCTAGTCCGCTACAAGAAGGGCACACTATCTGTTCATAGAACAATCAGTTTAAACCTTTGTTGCAAGTCGCACAAGACCACAGAATTGCAACATTTATATGTACATATTTACATTTACATGTATATTTATGAATATAATTTATGAAACATAATGGCAAAAAGCAATCAGCAAAGAAAGTAAACACATGCAAATAATTTTGATGGTAGATGCAACGCAATTAAAGCTAATACCAAAGAAAAAAGGTCTTATAATGTCTTTTCTCATGGACTGAATTTTACTAAGCAGTATTAATGAGACAATATAATAAATGAATATTGTAAATTAATTAGCTAATTACCTGAGGACAATTAGTTATCTAAATATAAAAATGAAATAAATATTCTAACATAAGCCCCAGAGTACCAAAAAAAAGCATTTAATGAGAATAATGAGGAGCTCTAATTAATCTACAACAATTTCACACACACACACACACACACACACACACACACACACACACACACACACACACTTTCTGTTGTTATAAGTTTAGTTGACATATAATCTATCACCCTACAGCTCTTCCTTCCAAACCACATGACACAACCTCAACAACTTTACAATAGGTCGCTACCATTTTATTATCTTTGTAATTGCTGTCAGTGATGATATAAGTGCATCGTTCCAGCTGTCTGCTTTATGCATAGAAATAAAACTATTTTATATTGTCAAAGGTATGATTAACAGTAATTTGCTAAAATTGACTATTTAGAGCAGCAGAATATAAAAGACCGGCAATGTCAAAGGAAAAGTTCTTCTCGGCTAGCATAAAAAAATATTTGTACAGCTTAAGCCTTAAAGTAAACCCAATTACGGTGGCCTTACAGCAATGCCACAGCAAATTAGCGGCTCCAACCTTTTCTTAGAACACCATAATGCATATCAAGTCACAAAACAAAGAGGCTGCTTCGGCATAAAGCGCTGTGATAGACTGTGTGTGTGTGTGTGTGGGACTCATTTATCAGGGATTTTACAAAGAGGCACAGAAACCTTTTTCAAATGCTTGCAGTTATATATGTATCATAGCCCAGAAAAAAAGAGGAACTTGCTGAGGTGTTGTGTGTTTGTAAATGAATTAAAAGAGTGTTTTTTTAACTTTGGGCTGTGGCTTGACTGAAGAGGCGGTGAGATTACTGACGAGGGAATAACTTAAACGGCTGTAGCAGATGTTGTACATGACGCAGAGCATATGGTGCAGACAGGACAGATGAGGGGACGCGATATGAATTGTGCACAGGGTCACTATGATGTGCCATTAGACAGGAGAAATCAAGAAAATGATTGAAAAGATGCGTCAATAAAGTGGCCAGACAGTATCAGTCTCTGTAGAAAAAGATTTTTTTTTTAAATTGTGCTTTAATATTATTGAGTAACAAAGTAAAAACCCAGCAGGCTTTTCTAGCGAAGCTGATGTGGATTTCACAGCCTCTGATCCAGATGTCATGTGGGAAATCTTGGCATCTGGAATCAAGGATATATAACTCACCAACACAGATTGCTAATAAGAAATATGAAATGCAGTATAATTAGCTTTTAATGTGGAAGTAACCATAAAAGAATAAGGAGCCAGAAAGACTGAACTGTACAGTATTACTCACAGCTGCAAAATGCTGTAGGATGGGTTCAGCTAAAAGTTAAAAACGCATGTACTTATCCTTGATACATACTTTACAATCTACATATGCACAGGTGCTGTTGGTATAATTAACTATTAGGGCATACCCAATTTAGAAAATTTTCTGTCTGTAGCTGACTATATCTGTCAAATCCCCTCAATCCCATTCATTAGTGAAAAGTACACTACATATTGACCATGACTGACCAGAACTTATCACTGGTATTACTGGTATTACAAATCTTTAAACACCTCACTGTCATTGCTGGGGAAGTACATTGACTAAAGATCTCTGGTTAACAGCTGTGATACGGTACCTGATGGAGGTTAGGGGTAATGAACACAACTCTGCATGGAAAAATATGCCCTTAGTCTTTTAGTACACGCTTAGTGTCCAGTATGTGTAAATTAAATATAGATTTCATTTTTTGTCCATGAATAATAATATTAAAACGCTCCTAAAAGTACAGTAAATCATGTTTTGTTTGTCCACTGTGCACCATTAAGTGCTTGGCTCTATAATGAACATGTTCAATATTTTACTTTTTGTATTCACACAAAGTGATCGTGCTTAAGATGAAGCATTTAATCTGCCAGAAACGTACAAGAGGAAGGAAAAAAAGTACTTTGAGGTTAGATTAGGCTTCCCATCTTATCTGATATATCTCAACTGCTTTATGACTAGCTACAAGAAATTCATCTCATCAATGTTTGGTTAGATGCTGTACTACACATAAAATGGAGAGACAATCAGAGACCTCAGCCTTACTCAGGTAGAGACACTGTGAATAAAAGTAAAGATTTTTGGGAGAAAGGGTTGTTCTCACTGAGGTTACTGATCAGAAATGGAAGCAGAATTTCCCTCCCAAAAACTTTTCACATTATCTAATGTTACTCCTACATGGGGCAAACATGCGCAGAAAGACTCGAATCGATCAAGTCAAATGTTTGCATGTCTCACATTTACCTATTGAACAGATTATCAAAGATTTAAATGACTCATTTCATTCCAACTTAAACTGACTGAGGTGTTTCCATTATGCATTTTTGTATAATAATAATAATAATAATAATAATAATAATAATAATAATAATAACTTTCTTGGTTATTATTCCAATTATTAGTGAAATATCAGACTCCATGTTAATCCATTAAAATGCATTAGTGGCTGTATAAATCACTCTCTTTCTCTTTTTACACTCCTACCTTCACACTCCTACCTGGCATCTGGAATGCTCCATACACACCCTATGGATGGATCTTACAATCTTTTTTTTCCCTCAATTGCACGAACAAGCATTTCTTAATTAACAGCAGGCCTCCTCTTTTTTTCTCTTGCTCTCTACACAGGATGCCATGTTTTACTTGGCCATAGATGTTGCCAGATCGGGCAAACAGTAATGTGTAGTCATGATGCCCATGAGAGCTTTAACTAGCCAGCAAGTGTGTTCTCAAACACCCACATAATTTTACATACTTAAGGAAAGGAAAAGAACAAAGACATGTTAAAGGATCGATAAAGAAATCTATTAGAAACTTATTAAGAGGACAGCCCAGAATCTTGCTTATATACTGTAGGTGTCATGGTAGGGGAAAATCCATCAGTACCACTGAGGCTGAAATCTTCCAAACAGACAAAGAATTTGAGGTTTGATCTTTTTTTTCTGCTTATAACATTGATGTCTCTCTCTCTCTCCCTCTCTCTCTCTCTACTTCGCCAAAACACAAAATGTTTTTATTTATTTATAACATTGCATATGCTATCTGCTTGCTGAAACCATGTTTGTCTAATGCAGGAAATATTATGCTTTAATAAAATTTTGGAAACGTGTCCAAAGAAATGGACAACATGTTCAAATTGTAAATGGTAACAATACCAGCTGTCAAATTATATTTGATGCACATTTACCATCACTGACACTGTAGAGATGCCAGAGGAACCCTGTGTCCACCATAGCCTTGGATCCTTGTTTATGGATCATAGAAGTGAACCTGCTCTACCTGCTGTAGCGTTCTGCATTCCAGCTGTTGCAAAGGTTTAAATTTTGTGCATTCTGAGATGCATTTCTACCTCCACGGTTGTAAAGACTGGTTATTTTGACCTAGCATTCATTGAATTCATCATTGATTACCGGTAGTCTATTTGTACTAAAATGATTAGGGGACCATTTGGGGAGCATTTCTTCTCCATGAAAAATTACAAAAACCGGCCAGTAAATTCCTTCAGTGTAACATCTGCTAGTTACATATCTTAAACATTGTAATTTAACTTAAAATAAATAATAAAAATAATTTTAAAAATGTGTCATCTTGCTGACAAATACATGTGATATGGTGAGTGTTGTCATTTTGTGATGCCATGCGAAACTTTATCATGTGTTTTGATGTATAGGCGACTTCAAAGGACATCAAAAGCACTATCTTAGTTATTTTAAATGAGGGAAAAAAGAAATCACAGGGCAACATAGTTGAAATAGAGGGAACATTGTACAAACAAAGATTTCCATAAGCATGGGTTTCTATGCTGTGCCTTTCCCCAATAGGCCTCTTTTTTCTTCTTTTTCTTTCTCATCTCTGCCACTGTTTTCATATCTCCTTGTGATCTAAACTTATGCAATGCTTCTCTCTGTTTACCTAAATAGGGTTAAATAGTAACTCCACTTCATAACCCTGTTGTTGATTATCTTTCATTTAAAATGTATATTTTCACTGGAGTGGGCACAGAATTTATATTAAACCTACTGGATATAAAGTCAGGTCATTGAAGATAACATGCAGCCATTCCTCTGTTTTGTCTGTGCCTTGAGAATATATAGTATGGAAAGTCTGTCTTTTTCATTCTTGATGCCAAGGAAACATCATAAATGTACATTCCATGTTCATTGAAGATTACACCAATCAGCCCTAACGTTAAAATCACGTTCAAGATTTTAAGTCCCCCTTTTGTCACCAGGCCAGTTCTGGCTCCTCAGTGCATAGCTCCATGGGACTTCAGGGACGCTGCTATGGTGTATGACACAGTGACTTTAGTGACAGATCCTTTGAGTACTGTGGGTTGCTAAGTTTGTCTGGCCATCCCATGGGTGCCCTGATTGGACATTAGATTGTCATGGCTATAGCATTGAGTTTTTCCAGCAATTTGGAATGCATTCGATTTTCTGTGGGATCTGACCAGATGGACTAGCCTTTGGTCCCCATGGGATTGGGTGAGCGCTGACCTGGAGGTGGTGTTGTTATGGCTGATATGGTGCATATTTATTCTTCAGAAACATCATGTTTCACCTGTTATTGGAAAACATGTTTTACTATGCAAACTTGCATAGAGTACTTGAAAGGAATAATTGAGTAAAAGTACAAGTATCTTACCAGAAAAAAAAAATGACTGTGGTAAAAGTTAGTCACCTTTTACAATATTACTTGAGTGCAAGTGAGTATCTGATATTTACATTACATAAGTACCAAAAGTAATTTTCTGATATTAAATGTACCTGTTAACTATTGGAACTAAAAAAGTGTTAAATGATAGACTTATGATGTATAATATGATCTGCATGCAGGCAAATCGGTGATGTTAGCTAACACATGTTATCCTGGTGATCACATTAACCAGATATCTGAACTCATGATAATAACTAATTAACTAATCTTAAATAACATTAGCTCCACTAAATCAATATTAATTCAACATATATTATTATACTTTTTTAACATTTTAGGAGGAGTTTTTAAATACCAATATTTCAGTCACTTTTGGTAGGTGAGAGGCATCTCATTTGGAAAGTAGAAAGTACAAATACAAAATAATGTACAAATACTGTATGTGGAAACACATTAAGTATTTGTACTTCATTACATTATAACACGGATAATATCACACACACACACATTATGCACATTCTGGGTGTCATTTAGCATACAATTTGTCATAATTATACCAATGTTTTTATAATTGTTTTATTTTTTTCAGATAGGGAAATGTCATGCACCATGATGTGTGGATTTTATAGAGTACAGAGAGAAGTCATTTAATCACTTTAATAACAAATTTTACATATTTTAGTTTTACATGTATTGGGGGTTTGTGCAGATTATCTTACATGCTTTTTTAGCAATATAAAATTGTTTATTATTGATCGGTAATTCACATTAAAAGTGTCCAAGGATATTACGTTATTTAAGATTTTTTTTTTAACTTAACAAAAACCCAGTCAGACAGTATTCAGCTTTCAAATAAAAGATAAGACTGTGTTGTGTTGTATACCTTCCAGATATTAATAGAAACTATGTATATATTTTTTAATATTTGACTGACAATTTAATTAACATTTTTAACAAACACTACTTTATCTTTACATTGACTTTTGCTTTCCATTTATTGTGGTAACATGTCACTCTGCGAATCCTGTCCTTATCTGTGATTTACTCTCCTACCCTGCCTTACATGCCATAAAGGGATGATAATAGCTTCCAGACTTACTCCTGTTGTTAAAGCAGTAGAACAATGACTCACCCTCTTTTCTGCTCTGCAGGATATGGATGGGAACTGAGATTGTTTCGGCATTCCATTGCATTCTATGGCAACTGCTTAGCACCTGTTAGCTGGGATGGGGTTGCAACCAGGCCAAGGAAGCTGATAGGTTCTAGCATTAATCAGAACAAATGATGTAACGGTCAGTGATCTGGAAATTGTTTTTGGATAGAGAAAAAAGGGTTGTGTGCAGTAAAATCTAAAAATATATCAAATATAAATTACTTTTTTGGTCTATATGCATGTATTGTGAAAATGTATAGTGCAGCATTATGCACAATACACATTATATTTTGTTTACTGCATTTATTCATTTTATTGACAAAAAACTATTGTGATCTTGGTTAACATTCTCACCTCAGGTCTAGTTTCTTGGCTATACTGTATAATTGTAATGTATATAAAGTATAATGATAGTCGAAATTAGAGAAATAACAGTCCAAATGACCGTCCAAATGACAAATATATTTCACTATTTTCAAGAAAGATAGTTAAATAATGATGGGCCTGCCACAGAAAAGCTTGTACTGGAAATTAAGAAAGTAAACTATATTGAACAAATTAAGTTGAGGTGATGTAACCTATAAAATAGAACGCTATCCACTACTCACACCAATATCCACAGCTACTAGTGCGGAATAACAATTTTGCAATCCTTTTGAAGTCCATGAATCTGACAAAGAATTAGTTGCAAAATCATAGGTAATACATAATCACACCTCCAATCAACCCAGCACCAATTCCACCAGTGACTTGTAAATGCATTTTCATGTCAGTTTGAAACTTTTCCTCCACTGACTGTGATAGGAATTCGTGTAGAGTTAATACTCCTGATTTTAGTGTTTCACCGGTTATTCCAAATAATCTTACAAGTTTATATCATAGTTTATGTAAATATGACACAGATACATGCCAATTATTTCTTTTATGCAAAAGCAACTGACCACCTGCTGCATGTTTTCTCTGCATGTCATATTATACAATAAGATCCTTTCACAATAGACCTGCAATTAAAGAGAATTACTACGTTTATACTTAATAATCAATTGTCGCAATTTAGACTTGTGCATTACAAAAACAGAAATATTCTCAGTGAGCTTAAGTTAGAAATAATATCGTTCTGTATTCATGTTTTGTTTATTTTTCACAGTTCCCATTAGTGTGTTTTTAATCTACCCCATGAGTTTATTACCTCCTATTACAAGTGTTAAAGCAGCAGTTACACTCTGACACCTTAATCAAAATGTTCTGAATTTATATAAACCCACTTTGTAACCTTTTTAGCAAGATGACTAATAATATTGAAATTATGACCCCTGCTCCTCCCACTCAATCCTTCTGGCATAAAGATGTTCCTTTTTCCATTGCCCTGGTATGTTCCCCGGGAGGTTTCTCCTAGAAGTTTCATGAAACATGGTAGCCTTTTTTCAGGCTTCTTTATTATTATTTTAGGATAATAATTTCTGGCAGACTACCTCCATATGTGTATGCAGGTAAAGAATTACTGGTTCCCTCTGGAATTTCAGTTTATATTCTAGTCAATTACTGGTTTAAATATGATATTGAACAAGACATGCCAAAAGTTTATATCAGTTGGTACGTTTTCCCACCTAATCATTCTCACTTGTTCCCTTTCACTCATTTTTATCCAAGGAACTTTAGTAACAATGGTGGCTCACCCATAAGTTCAGCATTTCAGATGTCTAACATTTATAACAGGTTTTAACAAAATATTAATCTTCATGAAGTATTGATGGAACATTTGAACATGAACATTTTCAGTGGAATTACCATGAATGGATGTTAATGGCAGGATTGCCGGATGTAGCATTGTTAAAATATTCCACTAAGATATTGTATTAGCAAATAATTTTAATAAATTTTCATTTTTGTAAAATGTATAGTGTTGTGTCTTGCACCACCCCTCATTTCTTCATATTAAAAAAAATAAAATCATGAAGATTATATTAAAGAAATTGGAACAACCGTTTTACTATGATAGGCTGCAGAGTGCTCAAAGATACAATTTAAAAATTTAATGTTTATGTAACATGAATATTTTGGGTGATCTATCCAGTAAATAGCAGGGATTGATCTGCAGTCATACTGTGTTAGGAGGCTGGAAGTTCAGTATAACAGGAGATGTGTTGGAAAATCCTGAACAAGACAGAGTTCACAGTCCGAAACAGCTATGAGACAAAATGGTGTCCATTCAAGCATGTAGTAAACACCATGTACCAGTGTCCTCACCAAACGTCTTCCTGGGTTCCTTTTAAACGAGGTCCCCTCTGCATCACCGGGATTCCCCCCACAGTTTAAAGGTGCGAGAGTGTAATGCAGAACGAAAACACCAAACCTGTGAATTTGTTTTTTTTATGCTTTACGTTGTATATTTGTGTCAAATATGTATAAGACACACTTTGTTGGACATACAAACTAGTCTGATTTATGAACGGGCTCCTAAAATGGAACTCGTTTGTAAGTCGGAAACTGTCCTGTTCACCTTAATAAACTATGAATTTGTCATATTAAATGTGGGTTAATTGATCCACAACTACATTGGTAATACATTGTTGTACAGGTGTACATCACCTGATTGACATTTTTTGTGTTCTATCTGTTTTTTGTTTCATGGCAAAACCAATTAAAAGAACAAAAGTAAAAAATGGCATAATTTTATCAGCAGCTGTCTTTGGTTGCAATTCAATGGATGGATTACTGGTAATCCATTTATAACAATTTAATAAACCAGTGAGTTTGTTGTACTATGCATTCTAATACTGCTGATCTCAAAGTATAATCAAATAATTATTTTATCCTGTGAGATTTTTCTCTGTGACAGCAAGTTTGGGTGAAATTTGTATTGTATGGCCAGCTTTATTTCTTTTAGACTTTGCTGAGCTGAGGAAAACAGCATGTAAACTTAAAAACTCTCTGACATTAATAAAAGGTCCTTCAACAGCTTATAATTTGTAAATACATTTGAGTTTTGCATTGTATGAAATAAGACAGTATAATATATATATATACCTTAGGTGGGTCCATCATTAAACATACATTCACAAAGCATTTAGCGTTCTTTAATGAGAGGCTCCATCGTTCCCTCTGGGAATCATCAGAAGTGTGCTCAGCCGTCTGGGGCTCATTTGAAGGGCTCTTTCTTTGAGAGCTTGCTACAATAAGTGTCATCTGACACAATAAAAAAAGAAAAAACATGGACAGGAAACAGGGTTACATGAGGGGGAAATATACAAATATTGTAGAGATAAAAGCCTCAGTGCAGATGTGGACAGGGAAGAATATGCACACATAGTGTGTGTATATGCAAGACAAAACTGATGCACATGAGGAGAAAGGAAGATACTGGGGTTTATTGTGTTATTTGAGCATGCTAGGACTGTTTCACACACTATTATAACAACAAAAATCCATGAATCAAATAAGAAAAAAGAAACGGCTTTGGCCATTGTTATATTTAATTTGACTTCAAACCCACCAAGCTTTAATTGAATTTATGCTGTACTCTGGGATGCTATAGTGCTTTAATTAAATGTGATCATAATATACTCCATCAAAAAAAAACTCCTGTGGTTGTGAAATTAGGTGGAAAATCTGTGCTATTCGTAGAAACCTGTAAAACTTAAATGAACCTCTCAGACGGTTAAAAAATGTTAAATGTAACAGACTAGAAGAACTTAATGAAGGAGTGATGGCATGGATGACAGAAAGAAAAAATAAAGGCTCAGTGTTATATTTCCTAGAGAAGCGACAGAGACAAACCTATCTGTGTGATCCATATAGGGTGTGTTCATATTCCTAGAAAATAGCTACAGAAAGAATGCTATTAAATGTAACTTAAAGATAAGATGATATTTAATACATGTTGTTGTTGTTGTTGTTGATCTTTCGGCTGCTCCCGGCAAGGGGTCGCCACAGCGGAATATCCAGTCCGCACAA
>JAOTQY010000003.1:8848726-8859774 GCA_026413445.1 Dolichallabes microphthalmus
ATACATTAACATGATGTGTACTATGCAAACACAGTCCCCCCATTTCTTCATATTTTGCTTCTAAAGAGACAGACTTTCTTGTATTATTATTTTTTTTTTTTAATAAAAAAAAAATCTAACTTAACGCATCAACTAGTGAGAAACATGTGCAGATGATCAGATCAGTGATTAGCATACTGGTGATGCTGAATGCTGAGTGGTTGGAACAGATGAGAGTGGAAATGAAGTTGCTGCTGTGGTTGTTGCGTAAATAACCAATTTTTAAATTGTATCTTTGGGCATTCTTAAGCCTGTCACAGTAAAACATTTCTTCCCATTTCTTTAATTTAATCTATATCATTTCATTCCATTTCATTTCATATAAAGAAATGAGGGGTGGTGTAAGACTTTTTGACAGTACTGTATATAATAATTAAGTATTACACATGCAATTTTTTTAAACACTGTATTTTACTGTAAATCTTAAGTACAGTATTTTCCCTCTGGGGTAAAATCAGCTATAGTAGATCTTTATCTGTTTACTCACTTATTTTGCAGCTGTGACAGACAAGTGACACCTGGAAAATATTAAGGTACAAGTATAAATTTTACTTCATAGTTGTTTCATTTTGTTGTTGTTTTTGTTTCCTGACAAATGATACCACTGCCTTCAGTCTTGTTTCGTATTATCACATGCTGGCAACATTTGCCAATTCACAGAGTTAAACTTATCCAAGATAAACTCAGAGCAAATTGAAACTAAAATCAAGTTTGTTTGTTTGTTTTGTTTTTTTCTCTCTCTCAGATCCTGCATTTGTTCCTATCCGAGTGATTTGTCTTTTGTCACATTTGTCGAATTTTAAGTGCAAATGGTGCTTGGGACTTGAGGCACTTTGCGACTGCTGCTTGTAATTTGCACAAAGTGGAAATAACTCACAAATCTCAAATCCCTGCTGCATTTATTAGCTTTTTTCCATAGAAAATCAGAGCAAGTTTTTAGATGGCAAGCTTGATTTCCGCATGTGCATAATTGGCCTGGTGATTAATTAATAAATGCATATCAACAGTAATCAGTTAGTATCTAAAGATATACTGTAGAGTAGGATTTTTAGAAATTGCCATATAGTATTATAATAGTTAATGTAAGGAGATTAACTTTTTCTCTGTTGGAAGACTCAGTTTAAATGGCTTATCAGGATTTTTGGTCTCCTTATGTACAGCAATGTGTGCATGTGTGTGGGTGTGTGTGTGTGAGAGAGAGAGAGAGAGAGAGAGAGAGAGAGAGAGAGAGAGAGACTGACACGTCTCCAATGGTGTGTGTATGTCTGTGAGGGAGAGTAAGAGAAAGTGTGATTCCATTACATGAAATGCTTGAAACTTTCAAGTGTCAGCTAAAACACTTTTGAACAGCGAGAGGCCATGACGGTGCATATTAACACAAACCTTGTGCACCATTAACCAGCCAAGAGTTGGTGCAC
This sequence comes from Dolichallabes microphthalmus, assembly GCA_026413445.1. Lineage (NCBI taxonomy): Eukaryota > Metazoa > Chordata > Actinopteri > Siluriformes > Clariidae > Dolichallabes > Dolichallabes microphthalmus. The sequence continues at coordinate 8,850,184 of JAOTQY010000003.1, forward strand.
TATATTAAAATCTAGGGTGGGTCTCCATAAATGGCAACAGCGGTGATGGTTAAAAGCTTGCAGGTGTGGAGTTAGTCTACTAAGTTGGCATGGATAGTGTGTGTGTGTGTGTGTGTGTGTGTGTGTGTGTGTGTGTGTGTGTGTGTGTGTGTGTGTGCACACATGAAAACATAAAAGTTGTGTCCTCTTATTTGATCTTGCCACCCTGTAAAATGCAATGTGAACACACTGAGTCACTGTTTGTCTTCAGATGAAATCCAACCCCTACATGATGAACTTAACTGAGCAGTACTCCTAGAAAGGGCTAAAAAAAAAAAAATAAATAAACAACAACAAAAATAATTGACTTTTACTCTGTTGCTGTACTAACTAGTTGTTGTACTACATTTCTCTCGTACAGTATTTAAGCTTAATGATGTTATATAATATTTAAAGAGAGAGAGAGAGAGAGAGAATATAAAACTCTTTTGTAAGTTCCTCTCGGGAAGGGCGTATGTTAAATGCTGTAAATGTAAACACACCAGCATCCACAACCACATGAAAATTATTGCCTTCTTGCACTGTTTGAGTGAGAGCTGCTAACTCATGATAAACGTCACATTACTTCCTTAGATGGCATTTAAAAAATGCCACATCCTGAACGCAGTGAGCCATGTTACTTATTATGGACAGAATGCTATTAAACCATTATAAGCCAGGGCAGTTCAAGATATTAGATGGTAGTCCTAAAACATTACATCTTGACCAAATAACTATTAGAGACGAAAAACATAATATATGAATAATACGAATGATGTGATAATAAAATGAACACTTTACCTCTGGATGAGACTTGTACTCTTGGCATGGATCAGCTGAGACTCCTGGTTACAAAAATATAATAGGAGACTAATAATAGTAATTTTTAAATACAAACCAGATGGGGTTTTTTTTCTTTAATGTCACATTGTGTGGTTACCAATCAGTAAACCACTATTAAAAATTTCACTTCTACTACATTCTATTGAGTTAGACATTTTTGCCAGACTACAGACGATAGTTGATCCAATGAGCTTTGTCATTGCAGAGGCTACTTAATCAAACATCATAATGAAGGTTTGCTTGCAACAAAACATTGAACAAGACGTAGTAGGGCCAGGGTAGCTCAGTGGTTAAGGCATTGGATTACGGTTCAGAAGGTCCCAGGTTCAAATCCCGTGACCACCAAGTTGTCCCTGTTGGGCCCTTGAGCCTCAATTGCTCAGATGTATAATGAGATAAAAAATGTAAGTTGCTCTGGATAAGAGCGTCTGCCAAATGACTAAATGTAAAATTATATTTGTACGATGTTTCTACTTTATATTTGCACATTTCTTTGTTGCTGTAACATTGAACACAAATAAAGGTATATCTGATCTCATCTTATCTTATCAATAAAGAAGCTATGCTACATAGTGTAATTACTTTGTGTTACTGGGGATGTGGAGTTGCTGAGTGAGGATGGGCACATTTAAATAGCTAATATTGTTGATTTAACAAATGATCTGGACAGTACCTTGAATTGAAGTGCCAAACGACCTCAGTGTAATCACAAAGCATTACGCCTTGAGTGTGCATACCACAAATTTATAACTCAAGAGACTTATAAACTCTCTCTTCAGTTTCTCAGCAACATAAAAGGTTTAAATATACAGTGTATATTCAATTATTCAAAATATATTGTGTACACACGCACACACAATTTTGGAACGCCAATTAACCTTGTATGCATGACTTTGGACTGTATAAGGAAACTGGAGTACCCAGAGGAGAAACTCACCAAGAAGAAGAACATGCACACTCCACAAACAGCACCAGAACATGCAAACTCCATGCACACACACACACACACACACACACACACACACACACACAGGACTCAGCCATAACATTATAACCATTATAAGGTATGCTGTGGTACCTGGCACCAGGCCCTCAGGAGCAGATCATTCACAGTAACCTCTCTAAGCGCCTCTGTGATTCAGGTTTTTCAATACCTCCCAGGGATGCTTGATTGGATTGAAATCTGGAGGCCAATCAACACCTTGAACCCATTGTTGTGTTCCCAAAAATATTTGGTTTCCATGAAGGGGTTGTATTAGGACAACAACTGTGTTTAGGTTGGTGGTGTGCGCCAGCTTGCATTCTTCCCATAGTGCATACCTTGCCACACCCTGGCCATCCACAAGATGTGAAAGAATATGTGATTCATCAGACTAAATGACCTTCTTCCTTAGCTCCATAGTGCAGTTCTGATTTTCACTTTAGGCACTTTCTGTGTTCTTCAAGGGACATTTCGTGAACCGGTTGCGCACACATCTAATTTTGTTAGATTATTAAAAATAATAATAATAATACAATGACTATATATCACACACATTTAGAATGGTTCCATTACGGCCTACTGGGTTTGTGTTGTGTTTCATTCAAATAGCAAACATGCTAGATTTATCTTTCTAAATTACAGTGCACAATGCCTGAGTATACTGTTAAGAATATACATTTATCAGTATCTTAAATATTATTTATTTGTTCAGTCATTTTTAATTAGTTCCCTGTTTTTAACATGCACATCTAAATGCACAAGGACTTTTTCAACACTTTCTGATTGATTGTTCACAATAGCCATTATAGAAAAGAAACTGGGAGAACAAGTTGTCACCTGCTGTAAAGTGTGTGGTAAAGGCTTTAGAATTTCAGAAACTTTTGATTAAAGTTGTGTTGCCCTGTTAATAAAATAATAAAAGACAGTTTTGCCACCAAGTCCCAAGCCAGTGGTAAAGCTGGTAAACCATCATTCTTTAATGGCTCAAACCTACTCGCTTTTCAAAATCATAGGGTTAGAGTTCAAGCCAAACTGGCTAACCAGGATAACAGTAGTAATCTTTCCTACTACATTCGATCGCTTGCTTGTATTATCAAGGTTTAATAGGTCAACACCCACAAAGCATAATGAAATTTTCCATCCACCTTAATTATATTGTTTATTTTGTGTCTTCTGTTTAAATAGCTATTAAGTCTAAGTATTGCCACATATATATTATAATCAAGAGTATTTAGTGTGATGTTAAATTTTGTGTGATGTGATGGCCAAAAAAAGAGTCACAGTTTTAGAAGGAGCAAACTATTGGCCTGCAACAAGTAAAGCAAACATTTTAAATTACTGGAATTTGGTTAAGAACTCACCAATGAATTATTAAAACCTAGAAAAGTAGTGCTGAATCATCAACTTTGCAGGACAACATTGTTGGGGGGAAAATGATTGACTGTGATCAGAGGTCACTTCTATGCTTGGTGAAGTTCCACTGCAAACAAAAAAAAAAGTAGACAGTAGAAAGCACAGCTTTCAATAGTCAAAATAAGATCACTTCCACATGCACAGTGAACTCAGATGATTGGGAAAAAACAGCTGTGTACACAAGAAAACTACTTGTTAGGAAGGCTAATCAGAACAATGAGTTAAATTTTTTAGGGAGCATAAAGATGGAAATGGGAATGGCAATGAGAAAGGTCACATGGTGTGATGATTTAGATTGACCCTATTCTAGAGCAATAGGCTCTGAAGGGAAGTAACATCACAAATCCTGGTTTGACTTAAACGGCCCCTTTTGTTTTATTTATAACTTATATTTTAAATATAATTAATATTAATATTAATTATATTTCTGGCACAAGAGGGTAGTTGTTTTAACAGGTGAGTTGGAACAGGCAGAAAGTCATTTGGAAACATGCAGACCTACATGTGACTGGGGGTCAGATTTATTAAGGAAATTAAGGAAACAAAGGGTGGTAAGAAATAGAATTCAGCCTGGAAGAGTGACTTAAATTAGCACCTGAGCCATAGTCAATGGAAGATATGTACAGTATGATTAGATCGGGTGATTATCGACATGGTTCAAACCTGACAACATTCAAACTACAAACCAACCGTAATCTCTAAACCCAGAACATTACACACACACACACACACACACACCCTATGCATATGAATATACCCATGCATGCAATCATTTACATACACATTAAAAAAAATAAATAAATAAATATATATATATACACACACACACACACATACTGGATAGTGTATGGCACTTGTTAAATATTGCACTTATTAAATTATCTCTGCAACTTTTTATTGCCCAAATATTTCCTTTTGGCTACTGATATCATTAGATTATAATGTATAATAATCAATGAATGGTCCTTACGAGGATAATAAGACAAATGTAGTTGTGTATTTGTGTGTGTGTGTGTGTGTGTGAGTGAGAGAGAGAGAGAGAGAGAGAGAGAGAGAGAGATATAACCGATTGCTACAACACAGAGACAACAGTCGCTCAATAATATTGAGCTGTTTGTGGTGGCTGTGAAAGGCCCGGTCACTGGACTTGCATTGATTCACAGCATGGGTTTGGCATCTGTATTACCACCCTGACATTCAGAAGCACGCAAACATTCTCACACATTCCAGAGTGTGTAAAAACCAACCGTTTACCCATCTATGTGTTTCATCAATCTGGAAATTACTGCTTTTGAAGAACATGTCAAGAATCCTCATTTCATGTAGAACTACTGCCTTTCTCTTAAAATTTCTTTGTTTTACAGCTACACATTTGTAAAATTCATTTACATGTTAATAATTTTAAATGTTAGCAATATGTATTAAACACCTAAAAGAAAAATATATATGGTGAAAGTACATATGGAGGAAAACCATTGAAAAAAAAGTCATGTCATTTTAGACACACCCACAAAACTCCACACACACAAATAATATAATATCGCTCTACTACTTTCATGCTAAATAGTATATACTACTATATACTGCCTGGACAAAAAAAAGTTGCACATTCTGAGATGTCATTTAGTCATCTTTAGCATTGATTACAGCACACAATGTAGTGGCCAGTTCATGTGTGAAAATGATTCCTCAGTCACCCAGAACCATTTGTTTACAATTTGAGTTCTTGAATATACCTGTGGCATCAGGGAAGACGTGATACCGTGGTCATTCAGCACATTCAGGATGTCAGTTACATAACATAGCTAAGCCAAGATCTGACCAAGTGAAGCAACCCCAGATTATAATACTGCCTCCAGAGGATAATACAGCGGGCACTATGCATGATGGGTGCCTCACTGCATGCGCTTCCCATTTAAACCTGACACATCCAGCGCCCTGGAATAGGGTCAATCTGAAAACATCAGACCACCTTTTTCATTTGCTCCAATATCCAATAATTTAGCCTCCTTTCCCACATTCATGCCTTTATTGGTTATTCTTACTAATAAGTGGTTTTGGCCATGCAGCTGTTTAGTCCTAATCCTCTCTGAGTTCCACCACAAAAATGCTCTTACTTTTCCATACTATTAAAAACATACCTATGGTCTTAATTTACTTAAAAAATAAACAATAAAGTTTTTAAGTGTTCTCCATTCATGATTTTCCACGTTTCTTCCACAAAGGTGAGAGTTCAGCACTACCCTTCAAGGATTTGATAACATATTGAAGGGTTTTTTGCCCAATTCCAGTAATTTTAACTCTCTTTAGTTGCTTTCTTTGCTTAATGCAGACCAATAATCTTACCCTTCTGGAATTTTTTTTTTTGCCCAGGCAGGATATGTAATACGGCTTTTCTAGTGATCTGTTCAGGGCTAAGATTAAAACATGACTTACTTGTTAGTGACTGTAAGTAAAAGTGGTTTCCAAATTAAAAAATTAAACACACCACAACACTTAAGAAAACACATGCTTTAATGAGCTCCTCAAGCCATGCAAGACTAATTACTGCATTGTAATCACTTTAACTTCTGGCTGTCCTATTTGTAGCAAAAATCACAGTTTAATATATCAGATACATCAGAGATCTGAGAGCATTTGTAATTTGGTTTGTAATTATCTGTTCCACTTTGCACTGAGCGGATCTTATGTCTTTTTGTCTCACAGAATGACTTTGCACAGTTTTGCAGCTTTGATCACTTGAAAAAATGATGGCAAGCATCAGTTCCCTGCTTGCTTCATGATATTCAGCCAAGAATATTCATCTTCATCTGCAGCTCTAATGATAATTTGTGGATACACACCATCACACGGCCTCATAGAAGTTGAACTACAGGACAGACAGACAGATAAAAAGATAGATATTCATACTCACAATACTTAGAGGCCAGTTGGATTATTGAGGAATGGCAATACATCACTTCAAATGCAAGTCACAAAAAAGGTACAGTAATTGCAATACATAACTGAGTCAATTTACAGATAGTATAGACTGTATAAAGTAGTGCTGTCAATGGATTTAACTGTTTTATCCAGTTAATCACAGTCATAGTCTTGATTAATTCATCCCAATTTTTAAATATTCAGATTTACTTGTATTATAAATGTGCAATGTTGGAATAAAGAAATGCATGACAAACTGGTTAGAGGAAACAGATTATGCAGTTTTATAATATCTCAAAACATTTTTAAAAAATGTTCAATAAAAATTTCTCAAATGTGATCAGCACTGCATGCTGTAGCTGGGTAGTATGGGGTGGGGTAGCCACCAACAACAGGACTTGAACCTGGATCTTCAGATCTGAAAATCAACAACCTAGAGCCTTAGCCACCGGATCCACAATTCTTGCAGCTACATTTAATATATTCTTGTAAAATAGTTCACCTTGAAAGTACCTCGAGCACACAACTTTACGAACTTAATGAACACTCTGGGACATCACCCACAGTGACTCCACCTAAACCCTGATTAATCCATAAATGGACAAAAGGGCAGAGCAAACAGCACCTGGCTGTTGATTGAACACATCAACTTACCTCAGTTATCACAAGCTAGCTAGTTTAGCTTTAGCTTAGCTAAAATGATGAGGGTAGCTAGCATTAATGTATATGCTAACATAACTTTGCGTTTTCTTTAACTCCATCATCCATACCCGAATCACCACATTATCCCATGTGAGCTCCTACATTTCTAGTGGTTAGTTAAACTACACTGATTCCAGTTAGCTGTTAAGCTAAAGCGACACGAAGCAGACAACTAGCAGCTGTCACTAAAACTAGCCACACTCCTATTTAAGCATTTCACTGCATATCGTACTGTGTATGACTGTGTATGTGACAAATAAAATTAATTTGAATTATGTACAGTGAAACCTCGGATTGTGAGTAACGCAGTTTGCGAGTATGCCACAAGACGAGCAAAGATTTTTAATAAATTTTGACTTGGAAAACTAACAAGTCTTGGTTTACGAGTACCGAGTATCATGTATCACGCATGTGCTTCTTGTTTTGACGCCAAGCATCATGTGATCACAACTGACCCAATGTTTTTTCTCTCTCCTGCTCTGCGGAATTGTGGGTAATCGTCTCCCCTACTGGGTCTTACTGACAATAAACATCTTTACACGTGTGTACTGTTTACTATAACACTGTAACCAAATGTGTGCGGGTAAAACATATTTTACTTGGTGTCTGTATGCGTGTGTGTAAAGCGCACGTGTAAAGCAAAAGCAAGTCTCATTAGAGAGGTTAAAAATCCATTTTCTCTCTCTGTATCAGCCTGCTCTTTGTGTTTGTGTGCGCGCGTCATTGGACACCGTGACCCACACACACAGACCCCTCCTACTTTCGCCTTCACAGACACACACACAGATACACACACACTCTTTCTCTCTGCTCTACACAGAAACACTGCTCTGTCGCAACTCTTTTCAAAGGTAAAGTGCAGGTTAATTTGTTTTATTTTTACTTTACAGCAGTGATTCCGTTAGTGTGTTGCTCAATCGAGTGTCATTAGAGAGATTTTTTGTTTATTTTTCCAATAAAACACTATTTCCGTTATGTGCGCGTGTATGTGTGAAAAGAGTGTGGGAAGGGTAACTGTGTAAAACGAGAAGGGGAGAGGGGGAGCTTACTTTAGATTCACACACACACACACAGAGCGCCTGCGCGCACAAACGGAAACTTATCTGTCTGGATTTTTTTTAAATAACTTTTTTAAAGGTAAAGTGCATTGTAAAGTACAAGGTATTAACTCTGCAGGGTGCCCAAACTTTTGCAGACACCATTATTTGGTTATCTGTTATTTTGAAAGTGTAAATGATGAAAATAAAATCCAACTTTTTTTTGACACATTATAAGAATGGCTTATCTGCATTTTGATGGCTTTTGGGGATGATTCCATCTTTCCTTGGCTTCTTTATGCACATTAATACACATTTTTACTTTGGGTGCCCAAACTTTCGATCTCCACTGTATGTGACCTATGTAAAGTTACAAAAATCAATCAAGCCGTCTATGTTCTCGCTCAGTCGCTCTTCCTCCTTGCTATGTATGTGGATTTTCCTGACATCTGCTAAAGCAAGGTCACACCATTACAAGGTGTTACTATTTAGCGTGAACCTGTGTTCATGGCACTCAACCTTCACAGCTTTTTTTAAGAGCACTGCAAAGGCCACTTCCAAACAAAGTTGTTACTTCAATGTCAACTTTTACTACCTTTTGATTAGAGCCACATGCATGCTGTACTGTTCTAAAAGCTGATGCAGGTGAGCCGTTACTTCTAAACCAGTGAACGCCAGGGCTCCTCTCCGGAAATTTGCTCAATCATGGAAATAAAACAGAGCCCGTGGTAGGATTACTGTGCACTCATTTGGGCAAGAGAGTAAGAACAGATGTGGGTAAAGGTGTCAGTGTGTGTGGGAGGTGTTGAGATAGATACGAGATTGCTCTTTTGAAGCTACATTGAGTTTCAGGAGGCAAATAATGGTCAACTGTCCAGATGGTTAGGTACTAAAGGTACAAGCCTTTCTGGCAGAGGCTTTGTATTATGTTGTGTATAGTTGTAGGCAGTGGTTGCTGTTTATGATATAACATGAAAAGTAAAATATCTGTCAATAAAGCAACAGTATTTACTGTACAAGTGTTAAGTTTGAGCAATGCAACATATCATAAGGTCTTGGTGATGGGAACAAGAATGATATGGGTTAAATTATTGATAAAAAAAATTCTTGAGATTTTTTTTGTTTGTTTGTAAACCCATATACTGCATGAGAACTGGATTAACCCTCCATGACGTCACCCATACGTTTTTTGAAAGGCGATTTTGAAATTCAAATGTGGAAGCTCCCGTCATTGCCATCTTGGCAGGAGTTAATTCCTTTCCAACCCTTATTAATCCATAGAAGGGCAAATATCAGGAAATAGCTAGCCTAGCATTTTGTTGGAACAATCCTACTTATCTAACTTACCACAAACTAGCTATCTTACCTAAAATGTTAAGGTGGTTAACATTAATTTATATGCAATTATTTTGCATTTGATTGAATATCCTACACATCATCTGGTGTCAACTATATTTCTTGTGCAAGTCAAACTACAACTAATTCAGGTTAGCTAAACTGGGCATAGCAGACAACTAGTAGGTTGACACCTGCAATGCAGCTGTCACTTAAGTTGGGTATTCCTCTAATTATGTATAATTTTATGGCCTTAACATAAATTCAAATTCAAATTCAAATTCAAATTTTATTTGTCACATACACAGTTCTACACAGTAGGATATGCAGTGAAATGCT
>JAOTQY010000003.1:8870048-8881859 GCA_026413445.1 Dolichallabes microphthalmus
ACAGCAAGCGGTGCTGGACCAAGGCCAGGAAGATCGTGAAGGACCTCAGCCATCCCAGTAATGGACTGTTCACTCTGCTGCGGTCAGGAAAGCGATTCCGCTCCCTGAAGGCCAACACAGAGCGACTGAGGAGGAGCTTCTCTCAACCACAACACAACACAGGATTAATACCGTCTTTTTGTAACATCCAATACTGACTGGGAATTTGGACACATTTGCACTAAATATTTATATTTTCATCTACAGACCACTACACAAATCACTTTAATAAGACACTTTAAATAAGTCACTTTACGAAGTAGTTTTTAATGCATATTTGCACATATGAATTTTCTATATTTGTTATATTGATATTCTGTTCTTATTTGTAAAGTATATTTTACTTTGTACATTTCACTAGTTAATCTTATTTTCTAAAGTATTTCTTTTATTACAGTATATTTTACTTTGTACAGCATATTTTACTCGTTAATTTTATTTTTAGCGTATTTCTTTTATTCATATTTATTTTCTTATGTATAAACTTTTATTATTTTTTTAAGGTCACTGGAAGTCGTATAAGCATTTCACTGCATATCGTACTGTGTATGACTGTGTATGTGACAAATAAATTTTGAATTTAAGTCTATACCGCTTTATTCTGTATTCAGGGTCACGGGGACCTGGAGCCTATCCCAGGAGGCTACTACGGACATTTTGGAACACCAATTAGCTTAACCTGCATATCTTTGGACTGTGGGAGGAAACCAGAGTACCCAGAGGAAACCCACCAAGCATGGGGAGAAACTCCATACACACAGAGACAGAGATCGAGCCTGGGCGGGAATCGAATCCTGACCCTGTAGGTGCAAGGCGACAGTGCTAACCACTACACCACCGTATGTTGGAAGGAATATATGTTTTCTTTCATTTCCAACAAATGAGGTCATAATTACTAATCTGAAGAGTTAGGACCGCCTACCAAATGACACTTTTTTGCATAACATTCCCTTGCCAAGCAAGACAAGAGAGTTTGGCAGTGCATCCAGCAGACAGTTTCATCTTTCATTAGGCTTCCTTTGTCTCCTTGTAGCTCATCCCCTGTTATTAACCCTCCTTTCTGCCACAAGCCCTGAGAGCAAACAGTTCTGGTCTTTTATAGGTTCTCAAGCAAGGTGCCGCCAGCTACAGGTACTCAGATCTAATCATATTCTTTGAGAAGTAGCTACTTCAAAAACTTGAGTGCTTGCAAAATATAACATATCTTCCTGGCTGATCACATGGAGTGATAAGTAGCGGAAGTCTGATGTTTATTAAATCACATTGCCCCATATCATAGAAACACATCATGCTAAATGCTTTACTTGATTTAATATAATGTGCATCTGGTCTCAGCTCTATTCCAGCTAGACATGTGCTGATTTTTATTTTTTAATCTTTACATGATGTTCATTATATATTCGTTTCTAATTCATTATATAATCATTATTAGACCTGATGTTATTAGATATTTGCGCTCATGGATTAGTGATTTGTTATAATTGTAAGCTTCTGATACAAAAGTATTCAAACCTTTTTTTTTTTTGGACACTTCAGTCATTCTTGAGAACTGGGACAAAACATAACCCAGAGTTTCTGCCAACATTGTCAAATATTTCTAAAAATAAATTAAATCAGATAATCTTGTGGTCAAGCAAAACTCCAAGGACCCCTTCAGGTCACAACCTAGGTCACAATCATAACATGTCAACACCAAATGTCATAAAGTATATAAAATATGTTTTTGTAAAAGTATTTAATTTCAAGCACATTAAATATGCATCTAGCAAATTATGCAAAAACCAATGGACACCCACATACAGTATTTTTCAGAAGTTATCTAGCATAGCGTGAAATTTTGTCAACACCGCACCGTCAGATGTCGACACGATCAGGAAATTCATCTGTGGTAATTTATTGTGTGACAGCGAAAGTCTTGACAAATTCATCCAAAGTTAATTTTATTTCAGAATTAAAATACTTTTAACATTTTCTATAGCAAAGCATTAGTTTTTGAATTTCCTATTCACACAGTTCACTGGTTTTGAAAAGAGGATTTGATAAGAATTTGATGCTAAAAAATGTTTTGAAGATACAAAACTTGATTCCAACATGTTAAATGTTGCATGAATGTTTGCTATAAAAATTTATAGTTTTTTTATCTGTAAAACATTTGATACCTTTCAAAGATTTCTTCTCTTATAATTTACTAGAGGGTACCTGCAGCTCCACCCACATGCATGGGGTTTACCTGCGACCCCGCCCGTGTGTGGGTATTGATGCCTGTGTGCTACCATAATCTGCAAATGGAGTGTGTGGTCAACTCTTGGGGTCAAGAGAATTCCTGTAAACCCCAAGAAATTATTGTGTCCAGACACATATTTAGGGAAAGGGAGAAGAAACTTTTTGAAGCACTGAAAGCACTTACAATAGGACAACCATCAGAGTCGCTATAAACTGACCCCACCGATTCAACCTGGTTGAGCTTGAACGATTCTGCCAGGAAGAATGGGAGAAGATTCCAAAAGAAAGGTGTGCCAAGCTTGTAGCATCCTTTACACGCAGACTTGAGGCTGTCACTGCTACCAAAGATGTTTTGTCAAGTGTGAATCATTAAATTTGGTTATTATTAAAAAGGTCTGAAAAGAGTCTGATAGATAATCTCTATCTATCTATCCATCCATCCATCCATCCATCCATCCATCCATCCATCCATTGATTCATCCATCCATTTATCACGGTTCATGAAATACTCCTTAGAGTTCATAGTGTGAGTTGCTGCAGATTAATCAGCTGTACATTGGATTGACATCTGGTGACTGTGGAGGCCATTTGAACACACTGACCTCATTATCATGTTCAAGAATCCATTTTGAGACAGTTATAAATGTGTGACACAATGAGTCCTCCTGTGTTCATTAAAGGGATGGACATGGTCAGCAACAATCCTCAGGTATGCTGTGGCATTGAAAAATGCTCAGTTGGTATTAAGAGGCCCAAAGCTATATTACATCACCAGCAGCAGCCTGAAACGTGATATAGGGTATGATGGATGTTGTTTATGCAACATTTTGACCCCACCATCCGAATGTTGCAGCAGAAATCAAAAATCATCAGACCAGCGTTGTTCAGAGATGCTCCAGCATACATCAGTAACAAGACATTGTGAGTTATTGTCGCCTTTCTATCAGCTCTTGATTGTCTCGACCATGTCTACATGCCTAAATGCATTAAGTTGCTGTGATGTGATTGGCTGATTAGATATGCAGTATGTGTTAAGCAGTTGAACAGGTGTACCTAAACGAATTTTCACGAAAATAAGTTCTTGAAGACATGGAGGGGAAATGCAGTGAGAAACCACAAAGGACAAGGTTTTCAGGAACAGCTTTAAGAACTGCTGTCAGAAGTGCTGACACTTGCAGAATTCCTTTTTTCATCAAATGTAAAACAAATGTTTCCTTATAGCTAGCTTCACCTTGTTTGATGTTTGATGTTAAATAAGATGCTTTTTTCAAGTTGGACTTGAGTTATGTGCATGTTCATCACATAAGACCTTGTGGATGAGTTGTTATTGTAGAAATGATAACGGATTAGAAAGATGACATTAAGATAAACTTGTGATTGCCGATGCAACTGTGATTTTTAAGAAAATTAACCAACATCAGCTGATTAAAGGCTTCGGGAGCACTGTGGTTTACAAACATGTCTATTCATAAGATATAATTAATGTGCCTGTGCTGGATTCATGGATAAATTTTGTCCTACTGACTGAAGGTTGTGAGTTCAAATCCAAGGATTACCAGGATTGTCTTTTGTCCCACCCGTCTGTTTATTGGAATAAACATGTTAAAAAATATATAGCTACATGATGTTTTCAAACAGACAGATGCAGTATCTCCAGAACAACCCATCAGTATATTATTTGGTCTAGGATTTTCTGCCTGAACCAACATTTCCCACTGTTAATCCTTACCACTGAAAAAGTGCTCCCATATCCACATCGAGGAAATCTTTTAGTCATAAAGTGCCTCTGATCTTCAGCCTGGTAGGAAAAACCCATCTATGGGGGCTTATCTCGCCCCTGGGCGACCACTACTGAGCAAACACAATTAATGTGACGCGTGCTGGACCACTGGGATAACAAAATAAGCCAAACATCTCACATTTTCTGTTGGAGTTAAAGCTACTAGGAGTCTTAAAGTCCAATTCATGTTCCTTCAGGGGACAGAGAGACTTTTTCTGAAGCCAATCATGACGTATTAGTGGTATACCCAGATATACAGGCACATAGACTAAAGACGATGAATTCACAGTAATAAGTAAAACTACTGCAACACACTAAGTAAGTGTCAAGTGACACTAGCATTTTATATATTCATTAAATAACTGTGTGCACACACATATGTGTACACACACATACACATACACACATCCTTGTTCCAGGAACCCATAGTCACAATACAACCACCTATTCTATTCTTCCCCAAATTTTCAAATGTAAACCACACACCTGCACGCACACACACATAGACAATTTAAATGAACCTTCAAGAAATCTGATTGCTTCTTTAACACAGTTGCCCACTTTCACCAGCTATAATTGTGACTGCAGTAAAACAGCATTAGTCCTGCAAGTTTCTGACTCAGAGGCACACAGCACACCTTATCATACTTAAACATAGGTCTCAAACATCAAATTACAGGATTGAGACTATGCAAGCAACCATGCTTTCATGTCTATAGAGTGTAAATCAAAGAAGCGAAACTGTCTTAACCACACTTTTGCCAGTGAACAAGCCTCAACATATGTTGTACCATAAAAGCCAGAGCCATGTGAGGGTCAGACTTCCAGCGGTTTTCAGGAAATAGCAAAGCCTTTAGTGTGTGTGTGTGTGTGTGTGTGTGTTTCCAAGACGAGTGAAGAAGGGATGTGTAATTGAAAGAGAGAGACCGTTTCCATGAAGAACAAATTCCATCCAGTCCACGTCTAATTCAATCTATTTTGAATAAAGAAGCCAAGATCTTTGGCTTATAGCATTTCCATTTCACATAAGTCTGCGAAAGCTGCACAGACTTGGTTCAAGGCTTATTGAGCCATCTTTGAGTTATAATTGAGCATTTTGCATAGACCAGAGCTACCATCAGTATAAAGTGTTCTGTAAATCAATAAGGTGGTCAAAGGCCTAAATGAAGTGAATAAGACTATACCTTGGCCTCATTTCGGCTGATTATTACTGTCCATATTAACTTTACAACTTCCTGCTTTGTCTTTTTGATGTCATGAACTGTAAGAATGAATTTTGCCCCCCCCCACCACCCCACCCCCCACCCCTTGATTCAATAGCTTGTAGATCCTTAGCAGCAATAACTTGAAGGAGTAATTTACTTTATGACTTTATTAGTCTCTAACATCGTTGTGGAATAATTTTGGCACATTCTTCTTTACAACATTTAGGTTTTAAGGCATTTGCTTATGCACTGTTCTTTTATGGTCCTGCAAAAGCATTTCAATAGGGTTGTGGTGTGGACTTTGACTAGGCCATTCCAAAACCTTGATTCTAATCTTTGTCAGCCATTCTGATGTAGATTTACTCGTGTGCTTTGGATCACTGTCTTGTTGCATGACCCAATTTTGACCAAGCTTTAGCTGTCAGACAGAAGGCTTCATATTTGCCTCGACTACTCTGGTATACAGAGGAGTTCATGGTCAACTCAATGACTCCAAGGTGCCAAAGTTGTTTGCACAGAATTGACATGCTTGACAGTGCTTATTGAAGTGACGTCTGAAGGAATTTGTTTGAGATATTGCGGAGAACCTCCTGAATCCGTGCATCCAGATGCTCTATTTGCATAGCCCTACAGGAAAAAAAAAATCACATGGAGTTAAGATATGAACTTCATGAGACCATCTATGAGGTCTGCGTTGTCCCAGTCAACATCATAAAAAAATGCTGGTCGAACCACGCACGCACAGTAAGAGCAAAATGGGGTGGTGCACCAGTTCTATAGCCATTAAATATTGCCTAGTTACTTTTCACCCACTCTGTATATGGAAATAGAACAAACCCTATTTTAGCATTTGGTGGATCCAAAGCTTCTTCCAGATGACGATAGTGCAAGACAAAGTAGTCTTATATACTCTCTCATATACACACTAAGAGAAGGTGTTACACAAAGCTATTGTAACACTACTGCATTGCACCATGACACTATGATATTTTTGTTTTGGTATTTGGTTATAATGTGCTTTATTTTCTATCACAGTAAAAATCCCCAATGTTGATTTAACACCTTATAGTGTTTTTACACAGATCAGACATAACATTCACACCATATAACATTAACACTGATTATTAATTATACACCAGTAAACTAGTAACAGGATCATGGGCATCCAAGGCTTATACTGTATATTCCTGCGGGGAGCAAAGGCTAGCATGTCTGGTACGATCCCACAGAAAGTCATACGTAGCACAAATTGCTGAAAAAGTTCATGCTGGCTATAACAGAAAGATATCAGAACACTCTGTGCATCCCAGCCTGCCGTGTATGGGGCTTAGTAGGCAAAGAGTTCAGGGTTGTTGTTTCTGTTCTTCAGGTTTCAGTCCAGTTGGACTCATATGGACTTTAATAGTGTTAAATAAACACTGGTGATTTCACTCATTTATTGTACTTTGTGTATAAGATATGGCAACATTTATAAATTTATTTGAGATTGTAGCAATTAGATCAGGTGCTCATGATTCATGCAATTCAATTTCAATTCTACTTTACTACCACTGCATATATGTACAGACCACATTAGCCAACAGTACGTTCCTTCTCCATGTTTCTTCTGGTTTAATTAGATTTCTGTGATGCCATAATATAAATATTATTTTTATTCTATGCTTTGATCTCCCAGTTACTCATGTTAAAACTTTTTAGTATAAACTATGAAATGATTGAAACTACTGTCATTACATTGTCTATTGTTTATTTGAACATTGCATTTATGCAGTGTATGTCCTTTGAAGGTTTTACAGTCAAAAGGGTAAGCAAATCTATAATTTCCTTACAGACATTAACATACATAAGATTCCATTGGATTCCAGTTCATTATAGGGCACTGTGCCACACATGCGTTTGATTTTATAATAGGCTTATCCTTCTAAAATAAGAGTGACATATAAAAGTGGCTATTTTTATTTATTTATTTATTTGTAAATCTTATTCTGCAGACATGGTGCATTTAGTAAATATTATCCCGAGTGCATAGTGGAAAATTTCACCTCAAATGTGATACCAGTCCATGGTATATGTACCAGGCACACACATATCCACAATCATGGCAATTTAGTATACCCATACTTCACCTACAGTACCTGTATGTTTTTGAACAGAAAAAGGGGGAAGGGGAAGAACATGCTGACTGAAATCAACCCATGTTTAGGATTGAACCAGGGACCCTAGAGATGTGAGCCTGCACAGGTTCTACAGATGTGAGCCTGTACTAGTAGTAATGCCACTATACCACCTTGATTATTCCATTATCAACTGTTATATTTTGCAGAACAATTAAAAGCTCAAATTTCTGACTGTGCCAGACTTGTACTGCTGTATATATGTAAATATTTGAGGGCAGCTAAGCAACACACGGATATGTGCTTTTGAACATCTTGTTCCAGATTTACTGACTTTTTGCTTTGACAATAACTTTCACTCTTCTAGGATGGCTTTCCATTAGATTGTAGCTGTGGGGATTTGAACTCATTCAGCCACAAAAGCATCAGTGAGGTCAGGTACTGACAAGGAGCAAGGAGGCTTCGGTTGCAGTCTGTTGTGCAGTCGGGTGTTACAATTCATCCCAAAGGTGTTCGGCGGGGTTGAGGTCAGGGTTCTGTGCATGTCCCTAAAGTTCTTCCACATCAACTTTGGTGAAAAACATGTCTTCACGGAGCTAATGTTGTGCACACAAGCGTAGTCATCCCAAAACCTTTGTACAGTGTCATCTGTGTGTTTGTTTATATATACACTCATAAAAAGAGTGTTTTGCAGTTTCAAAGGATAAAATTATTTTGGGCAGCCCCATAGTTTATGTGGTTACAGTTCCATGGCTAACGCACTGTGACACACTTAATCTGCAATGACACCATCACCAGCTATCACTGCTGAGTCGCACCATGCACCTCACCATGCACCTCATGCAACATGTGAAGTAAGCACAGGGAAATTATGATTGAGAAATCACAACTGCACTAAACAGAGCCTCAGGACCACAGCTGTGTGAACACCCTCACCACTGACCAGAGCCGATCAGAGTCTAAAACAGATGCTTGGCCCACATCAAGAACAAAACCAGGAAAGTTAGCATTCACCCTCTGGCCAGTCTGAGCACCCATGCAATTATCATATGGGAAAAGGAGTTAGATAAAGTTAAATCTAACACCCTAAATTGGTCTTTAAATCCCTTTAAATCAGTTGAACCCTAACATACATGGATTCCTATGTAAACAGTTACAAATGGAGGCCCTTGAGAGAAAAAAAAGAGAGAGAGAGAAGCTTTTAGCAGCCCGTTAAACCTGAAAGTTGGTTTACCATTTAAAAACATTACGAAAATAACACAATAGAATGTACTCATCTGAATACAAGAATGCATGTGTACATTATATGATATCGTATATATATGTTCTTGTACATAGTCTTGTCCATACTCTTCCCTACATATTCTGTACATTTCTGATTGTATGTTTTGGCTCTCACATTTTATGGTTTGTCATAAAATTAGATGTAAGATGAAAGCCAGATGATACTGTACAAGCATGCTCAGAGCAGCCCAATGTGTAAAATAGCAGATGATATTGACATAAATAATGACTGTCTGACTACAGCATAGTTGTTTAGCCAACATATACATTTCCGAATAGTAGTGTCTGGCTATAAATTACAGTACAAGAAATGTATTGATCTGGGCTGCAAATTTGTAAGCCAGTAGCTTTTGCATCAGTTGGATACAGAATACAGTGAAAAAGAGATGGATACAGAAACATACCTACTCACACATACTTTTACCAAGAGGTCACTGTATTCAATTGAATGCCTTGATTGCTATTATATTGTGCCAAATACAACAAATTTGGAGAGCTGCTCCAGCAGACCTACAATTAGAAACATAAAACATACAACATAAAGCTATGCACATATGAACGTGATCTATCTATAATATGTGTAGCTAACAATGAGGTTTGGTTTAACATCATACAAACATCACACAATCGTAACAAACTGTGTCACTGCGCATTTTTTATTTCATATCCCGAACAGTAGAAGACAGGAAATATGGACTTTACATTTTTCCCAATCTGCAGTAGCAAAACATATGTGAATGACACTGCTGTGATAAGAATGAGCTACTGTGTACAAAAGTTGAAATCTCCAAAATACAGATTTTGTTAATTAGGCTGAAACATCTGATATTCCGGGGGGTTAAGGGAAGAGTAAGGGTGATGTCAGCTAATAAATAAAAAACTATTTTTTATTTATTCATTTAAATAACATTTCATTACAGGAAAGCCTGTGGTTTCCAGAACTCCTTTCTTTTCAACACCCCTCTACAGGGGCATGAGAAGTTGGAATGGCAGATCTAGGCCTTAAGGCTCTTCTGCTACATATATCACCATGCTCCCTACATAACTCTCTTATCTTTTAGCTTCAGGGTCTACTCACTTACTTCCAGCATTGTGCCTATAGACTTAGATCCAATCACTTGTCATTTTCATACTGTTCTTTTGCACAATTATTACTATTTGCAATGTTGTCACTTTGTCATCACTTTTTTATTTCACTTATTATTATGAATTAAATTTTGTTGACTTTTTATATCACTTGTGACTTAAATGCTTTTATATATTCCTGTAGTTTAGTATTTCACTAGTAACTGTGGTCAGCTCTCACATTTATAGTGTGTCTACTGTCTACCCATAAGCTCTGTAGTGTGCAATCACCTCTACAACCCTGCCTTTGTGTTACTGTCATCGCTACTGAATGTTTGAAAGTTCATTCAGGATGAATAAAGTATCTATCTATTCCATTCATCCATCCATCCATGCCTCCTTCCCTCCCTCCCACTGGCAAGTGAACTTAATAACATTGATTATCAATTATATACCAGTACACTGTTAACAGGTTCATGGGCACCCAAAGCTTATGTATGCCTATGGAGAGCAAAGGCTGGCCCATGGAAAAGCCTACAGTATGTAGCACAAAATGCTGAATAAAGCAAATTCTGGCTACATTAGAAAGGTACCAGAACACCCAGTGCATCACAGTCTGCTGCATATGGGACGTAGCAGGCAAAGATTTCAAGGTTGGCCTTTAAATTTCCCAGATATCTGTTTAATTAAGCATCTATGGGTTGTGCTGGACAAGAACATCAGATTCATCCATCATTAATGTTCCAGTGCCAGGCACCTCAGCAAACCCCCTGAGGTCAGAGCTGCCCAGTCAGTACAAGGGGAAACTACACGATATTGGGATTAATGTTTTGAGTTTTAATGTTGTGGCTGATTCGATCACTCTCACTCACTTATCGCCTATATCACTTTATCCTGTATTCAGACGGGGGGCCTGGAACCTATCCCAGGAGACTTAGGGCACGATGCATGGTACACCCTGGACAGGGTGCCAATAAATCACAAGGCATTCACACACTGCAGGCAATTTGGGAACAACAATTAGCCTAATCTGCATGTCATTGGACTGTAGGAGGAAACCGGAGTACTCAGAGAAAACCCAACAATCTCAGGGAGAACATGCACACAGAGACGGGAATCAAGCCTAGCCGGGAATCGAACCCAGACCCTGGAGGTGTAAGGCGACAGTCCTAACCACTACGTGGCTGATTCATTTATACAATAATGTAAAGTACAGAAAATGCCAAAGATTTGATCATTATCAGCTTTTCCCAGGCATGTGCCACCTTTCCATTGATTAATGGAGAAAAGTGACGTATAGGGTAACTATTCAATACGAAGAAGCAACATGAATTATTTTTTATTGGTATAGTAAGTTAACTTCTCCCTAATATCACTAGTCCATATTACCTAATGTCTCATAATACCTGAATCTTCAGCATCCATTTAAACATTTTCAGTATTCTGAATATATTGCGAGAGTCGATTGAGAATTTTTTAACTAGGAGGCAGAACATTGTGTGAAATGTTTTGCAAAGCGTGTTTAAGGAGTGTGTAATGAGTAAACCCTTGTAAATGTGTTTAGAGTTTAGTGCCAAAGGCTTAGGCAAAACACGTTTGAGCTTCAATTATTAAGCATCATGTGCCAGGGAGCAATAACAGTGCATACGCAGTGAAGAAAATCTGTAACTGAATCCAAACACAGCTGTGTCAAAGCACATGCAGAACTCCAGCACCTTCAGTGGCTCCTAATTTTTCAAGAAGTCACTGCAGAGTCTGTGCGCTAGTTGGCTCGATGTCTGTTGCTGACAGGGTACGGATACAGAGAGGGAGAAATGGCAGGTTGTTAGCAAGGATAGACAAGGGTACCGTTCTCGGAGGGATGAGCAGGCAGTGATGCGGGCACAGGATGCTAGTTAGCACACGGCAGTGTGTCATCAGGTGGCAGGAGTTGAAGCAGATGAGCCCCTTACGGTGATGAGCCCTGCGATTCATGAATAAAAGATGGAGTCTGAGAGTGTGTATGTGTGAAAGTGAGAGGGAGAGATAAAGTGTGTGTGTGTGTGTGTGTGTGTGTGTGTGTGTGTGTGTGTGTGTGTGTGTGTGTGTGTGTGTGTGTGTG
>JAOTQY010000003.1:8889937-8909426 GCA_026413445.1 Dolichallabes microphthalmus
GTGAGTATATTAACATGTGCTTTCTCCACATTTCAAAATTTTAATTTGAGGGGGCAAGACATTTATTTGAGGGGGCGCTGCCATTCATTCATATGTATTCATAATAATACTCATAGTATATAATAATATGTACTGTATGCACTCTGGATGTTTGCAGATCAGATCGGACACCGCTGGTCTGATTCTACCATCACTTTGGGCTACAGTTCCTACCCGAGTCTGACGCAGAGTGATACCACACAAAGTGTTTTTGGGAATTGGGTAAAATATCCACTCAATGGCATTCTACGTGAAGAAGTTCAGTATGATTTCTTCGTGCATGCTTAGATTACCATAGCGGCAAAACTGTTCTGCTAGAGCGCTTTCATTAATTCATCCTTTCTAGATTAAGAGTCAATTAGTTGTCTAATTAGTTGTATCTTCAAGGTCAGTGAATGTTTTTTTTCCACATATCCCAGTTGGGAAGTTGGGGTCAGAGCATGTAATAAGAGCACAGGGTCAGGCAGGATATAGCGCCCCTAGAGCAGACAGGGTTATGGGTCTTGCGCAAGTGCTTGACAGTGGCAACCCAGCACTGCTGAGACTTGAACCCCTAACCTTCCCTTCAGTAACCTAGAGAATTAACTGTTAGAGCCACCACTGACCTGCATGCCCTATGCTTTTTCATGCCTCCAGTATCAAGGTCAAGCAGCACACAGTCAATTCACAAATGTCCAAAGAGAAATAAGACTTTTTTCCAAGTAACAGTCAGTATAAGTAGTTTGGTTTTACTGTGACATACTGCCACGCCCTAACACCCACCTGGACTAATCAAACCGCTTTAAAACACCCACCAGCATGCAACCACTTTATAACTTTATAACGCTGCTATGACACCTTTTACTCCTGTTCTTGCTGCCACACTTTTCTCCATATGACACAATAGAGCCTACAGTTTTATTGCACATGTTGCACTCATCTCACACTATTACATTATGAAATTTTTGTAGTTCGCTCTACTGTCTTACTGTATCACGTGTTGCAACACAATCCTTTATACAAGTTACTACTAAAAGTTATAAAGGAATGACAATTTGTAACAATCACTTAATAATGCCACTAAATGTAGATAGCCCCATAACTTACTAGACACAGGTCATTTAAGGTGAACTGCACTAGTCATAGGAAGAGGCGATCAATAATTCTCCTGCACTTCCTAGCAATCGCTGCATGTCTAGACAGCAATCACGTGAACGCTGTTACCTAATGTGGTGTGAACTACTTCTTTATTTTAGCAATATTCAGTGCTAATCTCAAGTCTACTTTGAGATTTTATTCACAGTTCTGCTGAGAACATCTAAAACACGATGATGTCTACATGTTTATTAGGTACGCCAGACTGCGTCACTGTCTGAGACACCACTTTGTCGGTACGGTAGTGTTTCCAGGGGTGTCAATGTTGCTAACAAGACGATCCTATCAAGCAGAGGGGAAGAAAAAAAAAGACATTTACCAAACGAGAAATAAAAAACCCTAGCATATTAGTTGATGAGACAGATGTTTCTTTTCTTTAGATGTGCACCAAGCAGCCATTAAATTTTTTTAAAGTCGGGTGGGAATGCTTCTTAGTAATTAGCAGCTCATCGGTTTTTAATCGACCAAATAGACTACAGTCCTGCCCACTTACTTTCTGTTGGCTTGTGAATTTACATTAACTGCCTTTTTAAAAATTTCATGTATATGAAATTGTATCTATATCTATCTATTAGTTATATATTTGGACATTGTGACAAATTGTGACTCATTGATGGACTGTGATCACTTTCCCAGTGAAATCAAACAGTTAGTTCATCCCTAAAGAATCTTTCACTGGTATTGCACTGTTAAACTAATTGCTTTCTAAGACACAGTCTAAACAGCGTCTTGAACTTGGACGACAAATGCACAAACAGCCCTAAGCTATGTTACAGACAGCATAGATAACTTTGTTTCATTATTCATTTCACTATGTATGTACTTTATGCACCTGTAAACATTTTTGCCTCAAATTTCACTTTTTTTCCATTTTACTCAGAAAATGAAATTATAAATTTGGTATATAACTGTCTATAAATTGTCTATATTTATGCAGAATGTCAGGTACCATTGTATAATGACTGAAGCAACACACTTCTTTCATGTACCATTTTATTTGATTTATATAGAAATACTTAAAAAAACATGAAGTAGCACCATTACTTAAGTTTTACTTTATCATGTAGAACTTTAAATGTCAGAAAAATAAAACTCTTGATACATTTTTCAAATCTTGTTTCAGCAAATATAATATTAGTATTTGACCATGAGGTTAAAGGCCTTTTTTATCATAAAATAAAATATACTTTGTCTTTAAACTTTGCTCAATAAAGTACTTTTACGCTCAAGTAACTTCACCTACATATACATAAACAAGTGGTAAACAAACGTATTAAAATAGAAATACTAAAACTATAGTGGTGCAACAGAAGTCTGTAATACCCACTGGAATCTAATTCATACAAATTTTTAGAAAGCATAAATGGTCTCCTTTTGTCCAACTTACTAAGTTTTATACATTTGAATGCTTTGTAATAATATAGAATAAAATATGCTTTATATTACTGAATAAAAAATATGCTGGGTGAAACAAATGTAAAAGTTTTTTTTTGCTGAACCTCAGTCCCAACAGAATACTGTTAAATGTAAGTACACGCCGTGTTTCAGATCATCCATCCACATTTTCCATGTGATATTAAAATAATACAGTGTTCGTTGCCTAAAGGCCATACTAAAAAATAAACCATATTTGAACCCAGCTACAAAAAAGTTCACTGAACTTAAATTAAAATATCTGTAAACATCTTTGCCATATGAAATATAATCTTTCAAGTCAAAAAAGAATAAAATACTTCAATCTGTATTAATGTCATTAATATTTAAAACGTGTGGATTTCGTTGGTTCCTTTGTTTGTATATATACTGTATGTGTGTGTGTGTGTGTGTGTGTGTGTGTGCACGCAGGATATGTTAGCACTCCGCCTTGGACTCGCTGCAGTATCGTCACTGCCGTAAGTCTATCAATGTGTTTCCGATCCCTTGGTGAAATCAAAAGGCCTGACTTTGTTAACAGTCTACACGCTGACTCACGTACCTTTTGGCCAGACTTTTGCGGCCCTTCTCCGGACTTTGCGGAAAACTTTGTCTGCGTACTAGAACTATGTAGATTACTAGGCTTTTAAATACATTTAAAACATGCATTAGAGGTTGAAATTGTTCGTCCCGAGCTACAGTATAAGCAAATGACACCAGAGCCCTCGTTCGGCTTTCACTTTTTTGGATACTGCAGCTTCACATACATATGTATATACACGTATGATAAACGCATTATTATTAGGAGTTTCATAAAGCCATAACAGGAGTTTGTGGTTAAATGTTCTGTTGTGGTGCTATCTTTGTTGCTATCATAGTCAAGTCTTTGTCATCATTTCTGAATCGTTTATTTAATTATGAAAATATACGTATTGCCTGAGTAACTGCTGCATGGCAGACGGGGCATTCAGGGTCATTGCGCTCGCAGATGCGGTTGGCACACTCCATGCAGAAGAGGTTATGGCCGCATGGCACGAGGGCAGCGATCACCTCGCTTTCGAAGCACACCGAACAGTCCCGGCTGCCTTTACGGCTCGTTCCCGAGGAAGAGGAAGATGAGGAAGAGGAAGATGACGAAGAAGAGGAGGACGCGGACGAATCCGAGGGCAACCCTGGGAGATGGGAAGTTATGTTGTTGTAGCCTGGGAAATTTAAGCAGCCCCCACCTGGGTCGCTGCGTACCCTCCGAGCCAGTGGATGATCGCTGATCCCGCCCACATGATGAAGGGGCGGAGATAAGCGGGGTTGGGTGGAGCAGTTCATCCCATTGATCCGCCTCTGATTGGCCAGAATCCCATTAGCATTCGAGGAAGCATTGGAAGAGAATATGGAGGATGATGTAGCACTGTTTGTTATGCTCATGCTACGTTCGTACTGAGACCAAATCAAACCAGGCGATTGGTCAAATCCAGGCGAGGAATCGAACGCGAGATCAGCACAGTCAGGAGATACAATCTCGCTGCTGTAAACAAACGAGTTGCCATTGATGGTCAGATTGTTGTTGTTGTTATTGTTGTTGTAGCTCAGTGCAGGACTTGGCGGGCTATAGTTGGTGCCAAAATAAGAGTCAGTGGAGGCGCTACCTAGAGAGCTGGAGCTGTCGTTGCGATAGCTGGCGAAGGGCTTGCGTCCAAGGCTGGGCGTGGCGCTGGCACTAGCACTAGTGCTAGTTTTGCCCCAAAGGCTGGCGTGATGACTACTGGCACTAGCTGCATGCATTTCAAAGCCCACATCTGTGCCATTGGCATGGAAGTCATTATCATCAGCAGCATTAGCGAACTCGATCAGTCCAGCACCTGTGCGCATAGCGATGTGTGCCTCGATCTCGTCACGTGCGCGGTCCACATTCTCCGGCATGCCCGTTACCTCAAACACAGGCTCCTTGTCTCGGCTCGGGGTCACGATATAGGTGTGCGTCTGCTGTTGGATGCGCTTGATCGTGGCACCCTTGGGTCCCACCACCAACCCTACAACGCGGTATGGCACTCGGACTTGGATGGTGGTTTGACCCGGCAGGTTGGGCGGACCAGGAACGCTGCCACTCCCATTCATGCTGCTGTTTTTGTTTCGTGATGCTCGGATCATGGAGAAATGCTCAGCTGCTGAGATGATTTCCCTCCGCGCCATGGCTACATCCTCCCTCCTGCCTGTAACTACGAACACGGGTTCCTCTCCTCGCACCGGTGTTTTAATGTAGGTGTTGGTCTTGGCACGCAGGGCTTTAATCTTGCAACCTAAATAAAAAAAGAAGAAATAAAAAGAGATCGTTAAAACAAAAATCATGAACACTAATGAAAAAGTTAGATGCTGGAGCATGCCACATTGAGGCTGCATGAAGTGACAACAATATATATATATATATATTAGAGAATGAAATGAAGCACACACAAAGCCGTGTGTTATAACATATAAAGCGTAGACTGGCTTGCATTGATTTGATCAAAACAATCCAAGATGTTGTGTTACATTATCGTGATATACCATGCAGTCCTGTAGTGCATACTGTAAGAGAACACGCCTTTCTACAGCAGCCAAACAAAGCACAGGACAAACAAAAAAAAGTATCAGAAACCGACAAAGTCGTCAAGCAGAACATGCAATCAACGTAAAAAATCCAAAACATAATCTATACAGTATGTGATGAAACAAAAGGAAACACACTAAATGCAAATGGTTGCAGGTTGCACACAGATGTATGCTTTTAAATCTAGGAACAATGATTCACTTAGTTTTTGCACGGCATAAATTCAAACCACATGCTCAGCTACATGACACATAGTGGTCCAGGTCAAAAATAGCACAGAGGGGGGGGGGTGTATTTTCCCTGCTTTTACATTTCAACCAGCCGAGAAGGGTGTGCTTTTCTGTCCATCATATGACTACGAACTGACAGGACACATCACAGAAAAACAATAACACTGCAGTTCGTAGAACCTGGGCATAAATTCCCCCAAAACACTAAGCTGAGCCAGGGAGGAAGCAAGAGGAAAGGAGGACTACACAGACTAACAACTGGCACGGTCTGACCCATCTCAGTCTAAGTAGGCTATCACTCTGATCTGCTGTGTCTCAGTTACTGCCCACATCAGTAATGTTTTATTTCAGTTGCAAAGCAAAGTGCACTTATTTAAAACAGGCTACTGTGTCTCAACAAAATTATACTTTTTTTAATTATAGTGTCAATTATTATGATTATGCATGGGAATATAAATTACAGAACTGTAGATCCCTCTCAGGACATCAGTAAAAATAATGATTTTGATTTTTAAGAGAAGCAAGGAAAAAGAATATGCATGACAAAGAGAGAGAGAGAGAAGACCCATGCATGGTCCACTATATCAGAGGGGAGGCTGCATAGCGACTCCCTTCCCAAATAAACCACGCATCAGGACCACAGTGTGTAAATGCATGTTAATAATGTCATGCACATGCAACGTGTATATTGACATGTATGACACTATACATTCTTCATAATAAAGTCTGGTCATCTCAAACAACAGAAAAGAGCTCACCTTGTCTGCCCACGATCTCGGCCACATGCTCGGAGCTGGGCACAGGCACGCACTCGGTCATGTTCACGCTCTTCTTCCGGGGCTCGTTGTCGCACGCGGGGTTCTCGTCCAGGTCGAGCAGGGTGAGGTCCAGCGCGAGCTGCAGAGCTCTTTGGTCGTCCAGGGCGTCGACCCCCTGGCTGCTGCCGCTGCCATTCCTCTCCAGCTCGGGGAACAGGGAGCTAGGCATCTCGGGAAGAAGGGGGAGGCTGTTGTTGTTATTTTCTCGGCAGCTCTCTTGGACCAGCAACACCGGACAAAGGAGAGAAAGAAGGGTGGGGAATGGAGAGGAAGAGAAGATAAAGAAAAGCTCCCTGATGCAAAAAAAAATTAAATAAATCAGTGCTCTCTTCCTCTCTGGTCCTGGCAGTAAAAAAAAGAAAACAAGAGAAAGAAAGAAGCAGTGCAAATCCGAGCTCCCGATCTTATCCCCCCAGAACGCGTATTCCGAAGGTATTGGGGGTTGTTGCGGTGCCGGCGGTGGTACTAATTCCTCCGAAAGTGCCCCTCCCTGCGCTCAGCTCTTTTCCTGTTTTCTCTCTGAGTTTTTGCTGCAGACACACAGCAGCCGCGGCACTAAACTGGAAGGGGGGGATATGCTTGCATGACGTCACTGTCCGGGCGGCGAACGGGGGAAAGAGGGGGGGTCTGTTTTGCATAAAGCCTGGTGATTGGTGGGAGAGCGCGCGACGAGCCGCTGCTTCTTGTTTTGCATGAACGTACCGCACTGTGTCAGTGTGGTTGTGGGCGGAGCGACGCGGCGTTTCATTTGTTTTGAAAGGCCAGATTGGAGCGGCCGGAGTTGCGACGCTTGTCTTAGTTTGCATAAACAAGAACGATTGGATGCCGGCGCTTTGTGATTTCCATAAACCTATATCATTTGATAGAGCCGAAGGAAGGGGCGGAGATCGTGTCGGACAGCCCCGCCCTCCTTTGTTGTCCCGTCAAAATCGTTGCACAGATTTTTTGAAAGGATATTTGTTTTTTCTTAGTTTGCTATATGTATGCATGTATATTTCTAAACATTTTAATGTATGCTTGGCAGATAAACCAAGCTGTAACTGCTGCACGTACAGTATATCTATATGAGTATAATGTTTTTGGGATTTAAATGCCTATTGTGTAGCAATATGTCCCGTTTATTTCTATAGTCTTTTGTCTATTATCTATCTGTCTGTCTGTATAAACATGTT
Organism: Dolichallabes microphthalmus; assembly: GCA_026413445.1. Lineage (NCBI taxonomy): Eukaryota > Metazoa > Chordata > Actinopteri > Siluriformes > Clariidae > Dolichallabes > Dolichallabes microphthalmus. The sequence continues at coordinate 8,897,328 of JAOTQY010000003.1, forward strand.
CTTACAATTTACTCACTTTTTCTCGTAAAGTCAAAACGTTGGCTTGAATTTGTAATGATAATGTCTGGATTATTTTTTTTTTATTATTATTATTTTTTACTATTCCATTCTGCTGACAGTATTAAACAGCCACGTTTTTATTGTCTTGTAAAATCTAAAGTTATTATCTCAGCTTTGTTATTTAATAAACTGACTGGGGTGACTTAGAATTGTTGAATAAAGTGCCTGATGGGGAACTACATGCCCAGACATGCTTTGTCCAGGAGTTCAATGTGTGTGCGCGCGCGCGTGTATGTGTGTGTACGCTCTCCTTCTCTTTCTTTGTTCTCTAACTCCTACGAGGTAACTGCAACTGGATGTTGGTAATCTGGGACATGAGGCAGTGTTAACATGATGGTCACTCAAATTACTGAGTACAAACCAAACAGAAATGCTGCAACATCCACAATTTTGTGCTTTAGTAATCAACAATCTGGAATTACTAGAGGGAGGTAATATGACAGAGCTAGATCATGATCATTGCAAAACATTCTCTTTGTTTTATCGAGATGATGCTACATAACACAACCATAACTGCAGCAATATACTGTATGTTTGCGTAACAGTTTTCTACTTTCCTAAAATAAAACAAATAGGCTAGGAACAAGGGGCACAAGTCAAGTGTGTAATTAGGCATGTGTTTGTCTAAACTGTTAGCGTGCGCTATCAGTGAAATTTACTGTTGTTGTACACATACTGACCTTACACAACACACTCAACATATCAGGACATATATTGACTGATCCTAGCTTAAAAAAGCATGAAGAAAATGACAAGCCTAGTCTGTATATTAAATGACCTAAAGCTAGACGTGAGCCAAAATACATAATATAATCACTTCATTCAGTACTTTATGGTGAATATAGAACTGACCGTTTAAATATCAACAACACACATACATAATGTATTTCGTCCCCTGTGTATGAGTTTTAGAAGTCAGTGGTTCTCCCAGTAGTTCCCCATCTGGATGCACAGCTACCTTTTGTGCCTAAGGAGGTGGCGTATGTGTGGGGGTGCTCTTCTTCTTTCACAAAGAAAATCTCAAACCAATTCAGCGGCATTGAAACGAGAAGCGGCTGCTTTGTCACCTCAAGCCCTGTGAACAATACCTATGCTAATTCAAACTGCCCTTCTAAACCTGAGAATGTTCTTCAAGCTTCTCTTATTTAATTCTTACCCCTTTTTTTATTCTTTTTTAACCCCCTCTGCCTTCTTCTTTCTCTCTGTTGGAGCTGTATAGGAAAACATCTGGAGGGGCATTATGCAAACTCCACATGTACAATCTCAAAGCTGTTTACACAAGGCCGTTCTGATTTGAGATTCGAGATGGAAAGTGTCTGCATGCTACCAGATTTGCATCATTGCAGCGTGTCCTTTTGAGACAGCGGAATGATATTTTACTGGGCACTTGTTATGCACCATTTGCCACCAAAATATTCATATTTATCCACACTTTTTTCTCTCTCTAAAGTAAATACTGAAACAAGCACTTTTTAAATATTTAATTACTATGTAATTACATCCTTTTATACTCAAAGCAAAAGACTAGCTCTCAAGTAACTATTTCTAAATATTAGCTTACATATCCAATTGCAATCAGCAGCACTCCCAGTCTGTGGAAAACAAAGGGAGTTCAGCCTCTGTTACGGTTTACTGCCTCTCAGCCAGTCAGTGCCTCTCTCTCTGTCTCTTTCTCTCTCTCTCAAACACACACACACACACACACACACACACACACAGAGCAGAGGTTATCTAAAAACTATTTTCATTCTCTTTCTAAAATCCCTGTAGGACAGCTCAAGCATTTCTGAATTAAGGAAAATGTAGAAACACAAATGAACAATAACATCAGTTATAATATGGATGTGTTAATTTTCTCCACTGCTACATTGTGAAAATCATGGTGAAGTGCACTCTATACCCCCCCTTTTTTGCTCTTGCTTCAAAGACCAGATGGGATATCGCCTACGCTGTCATGAATACATGAATACATTGTAAAAGGTGTTTAAAAAAAAATAATAATTTATTGAGAATATATCTGGGAATGGGTTTCCATTTATATTGATCATTTTGTCAACTGTGTAATTTTAATCAGGTGTAAGAAATAATTAGCACAACCATTTAAGCACAGTCGGCATTTGTTCTTTGTTCTGTCATAGGTGATCTATCCATAAGAATGAACCTATTCAAACAGCCCTAATCAAACATAAATACGTCTCTAGAGTCAGTAGAGTACTGCATGTGAGCATACGTGCTTCCTGCACTATCACATAACATCATTATAATTGCTCTATTTGCTAGACACTGAGAATCCATGACGCCACATATTTACCAGCAGCTATCTACCGTAGGAACATCTTTGGCTTTTTCCACATTCCTCTGTTCTTAGAATGTGCTGTGCTGTGGAGAAACTGGAGCAAATATTTAACATTTCAAAATACTGTTCAATTAATCATGTGAGTGATTTCAGGTAGTACTTAGAAAATGATTTATAATTTCAAGTGGAACTAGTATGGCAGAGAGCACTGTCAATTGTTGGTTATTTCTCCTTACATGTGCGTTATACAGTGGTGTTCAAAACTATTTAGATAGCGTCGAGGTTTGGACGCACCTTCTAATTCAATGATGTTGTTGTTGATTTTTAGCAATTTTTTTTCTATTTTCTAGAACAATATTGGAGATTTCAAAAGTATGAAATAACACCTATAGAATTAGGAAACTAAGTAACAACAACAGCAGCAAAAGTCAATTATTGTTTTAAAGAAACGTGAAGTTCAGCTGTTTTGGAATAGTTCTTAGAACAGTAGTGTCAAGTGCATTTGTTAAACCCATCAAGCACCATGATGAAACTGGCTATCATGAAGCTCATCCCAGGAAGGCAAGACCAAAACTTCCCTCTGCTGCAGAGAAGGAATTCATTTAGAGCCGTTATGAAGGCATACCAGAAACATCTCAACATCAACTGTTCAAAGGAGATTATTGAATATTTTGTATGGCTTCATCGTTATTTTACAATGTTGAATAAAAGATGGTGTGTTCAAACTTTTAACTGGTACTATATGTCATGTATTTATTGTTCTTCCAGTGACACTAATGTGTATTGATGATGTCACTAATTAGTTTGAGCTTATTTGGTTAGCTTGAGCTCAACTGGTTTAGTTAATGCACTAAAGTACTGCAGACTGCAGTTTTTGAAAAATAAATGACTATATACTAAATATTGAATTTCACCTGTGTCGCAATAATTTTGCTATGACTGTAAACTTCACACAACCTCTACCAAAGTGAACTATGGGTGCAGACCATTTTTTATGCTAGTTCAAAATCTAGCTAGTTAGATATGTAGAGAAAAAAAGCATATTGTAAAGAATGTGCATGTTATCTTATACATCTACCTAGCGCATCTAGCAGACTTGCGTAGGGGAAGGTGTCTTGGCTAGTTAGCTAGATATAATAGCTTGCTGGTTTGACTAGTAGGCCAACAGTAGCTAACTCTAATCAAGCTCATTTTGGAACAATATCATGACACTTTCAAATAACAAGGGTGATTAACAGAGAAAATTCATTATCTAAGTCGCTAATTAGCTAATTAGCTTACTCACCAGAGTGCTAATAATGATCTTACACTTTGACATAGCTCATCCCAGTTTCCCAGTTTGGGATCATGAAGAGTGTGTTTACAAAAATTGTGGTAACCTTACACTTTTTTAAAATGTAAGATTGCTGATGCTAAATTTGCAGTTAGCATTATCCAGTGTCTAGGCAGTGTTCCAACACCAAACTATTATGTGATTATTAAATGTGTTAAAAATCCCCAGTATTTTATAGAACATTTACCTTAAGCTGTTGAAGATGGACTGTGGACTGTAACTGATAGTATTTTCTTTTAAAGAGAAAAGGAACCTTAGTGTAGCAGGTTACAGAGATCCTGCTAACTTTTGACCTCGAATGTCTGGGGGGAAAAAGGAAAGAAAAATTGTCGGGATCCTGCATGCACACTGGAGTGTGCGGAGGGTAGCGGAGTGTTTAAAGGAAATACAGCAGTCAGTGAGCTCTGAGATCATCTTTTTCCCCCTTTGAGGACTGTGTGTCTGTGTGTGAGCAGGATGGGGAAACACATTCAGATCTGCGGCTCTAGTTGCCCTCTAATCCACATCCATTCATGGATTTAGAGTGTGTATGCATTAAAGTGTTTTTTTTTGTATCTGTTGTAATCCACTCCATTGACAAAAAGTTAACTCTGCAATAAAACGTCACAAGCAGGGCAGCATCAACAATGCTTTGTTCTTTTTTAAAAGCCTTTTATGCTTGTTATGGTTGGTGTAATTTTGTGTGTGTGTGTGTGTGTGTGTTGCAGACAGAAAAGATGTAGTGGTAAAGTAGACCATTGCTGCAGTGGCGCAGGGCGTGTGTGTGTGTGTGTACTGACACACTGAACTGGAGTGGCACTGAATCTGCCGCCTCCTATTGGCTGCCAGCCAGACGGCTGTAGAAGCATGCAGCAGAACGACAGGACAGCTGGGGCTGATCCCCCATAATGCACCACTCCTCCTCCCCTCACCTTACGCCGCCTAATCCATCCTTCCACCACTCCACCTCCTCCTCTACCTCTTCTTCTCATCCGTGTTATGAATGCTGCTGCAGAATTTCGATCACTGTATGATCCGCCCTGAATACGTCTGACTGGAAGGTCGTCTGGGGGGAATAAAGACAGAGAGAGAGAGAGAGAGAGAAGTGGGGTGGGGGGCATAAAAACTACATCTGTACATTTAGTAGCCTTTGCTTTCCAAGTAGCTGCAGCTCACTCTTTACTTTTCAACGTGCATGTTTGTGTTAATATATGCTTACATGCTTTTCTGCATCAGGGAGCACAGAGACAAGTAAAAAGATTAGTGAATAGGAAATAGAGGTAAGTAGTGGTCAAAATCATTCAGACAGACAGATGAATTAACAGATACATGGACAAACACAATGAGGCAGATTCTTGAGTAATAGGGTTGTAACAGGGTTGAGTAATAAACTCATGCATACATGTATTTATGTATATGTATGTTTCAGAAAATTGTGATTTTATTCCAGACAGACAGATAGATAGATCGATAGATCTGTCAATAATGATTACAATGAATAATTACGTTGAGTTATTTAAATATGATAGAAAATTAAGACTAAGAACAAGCACAAATGTAAACAAATTAATGACTCTACCTGTTCTTTAATAATGCTTAGCCATATGCATATAGCTTGGACATTCTGCCTTATGTGTAAAAAAAAAAAAAAAAGCATCTGCCAAATTAATAAAAGCATATAAATATTGAATAAATATTATGTTCCTGTGTATAGAAAGGAAAGCTGAGTCCAGAATCAATGGATGCTCACCAAGTAGAGCAGGAAGTGAAAAAATGGAGTGCTAATTACACTCTTAATGAGCAGGACAAGCTGTGCTACTCTTGCTGCAGGCTCACCGGGCAAACAGTGCCAGCCGTGCCAAGTTCAGCCACCCTGGAACACAAACGATGACAAACAATAGCAAGAAGGAGTGTGTGTTATAGCTCAGCTCTGTATTACATTAAAACTACAGGCTAATTCACACAATCAGGCATTTACAGCTGACTAAGTGACTTTAGTGTCAGTGAGGGATGGATGAATCCTGTCTTTGTTTGTCTGACTGGAAAAAAATAGACTCTCTGTTAGAGCCCTGAGGAACCCCAGCACAGGAAAGCAGGAAAAGGAAGTGATGTAATGATCGTATGTGTGCTGTTAGGCTTCAGGGGACAAATACTCTTCGGCATGGACACACACACACACACAGAGAGAGAGAGAGAGAGAGAGAGAGAGAAACTCTGAGGCCTTCTTTTACACAAAGCACTCCAGAGATTAGAATTAGTTGTGTAATTGTGCTAGTTGTTTAATTCACACTGGGTAAAGGAGGGATGGGATCTTCCCCATCCCCTGAAGAAAAAGTTCTTTTATTTTTTTTGTTCTAATATTTAAATATTTTTAGGTGCTAGACAATGTCTAGTGTTATTGCCTGTTTTAAAGATGATTTACACTTTCATTTTAAACAGCACTGTGCATACTGACTCTTCACTAAACAGCTGTTAAGTGCCCAATGAACATGTGTGAATGGCTTTGATATCAGTAGGATTTAAGGTATTTCATGAACTGTAGGTTGTGAGTTATTCCCTAATGCTGTCTGCCAGGTATTGATAGGCCCTGGAGCACTTCAAATCCTGTTCAGCTTAGTTGGATTTGGATTGCTGTATTTGCATACTTTATGTCTAAGAGACAAATAAAGACATTAAGGATGTAAACAAATGCAAATTCACTATACATATACTAATTGGATTCAAATAAAGATAAAGTGGTCGGCTCCAGTAACCTAACCTAAACACTCCCTTACTTAACACCCAAAAATAATACAACACATTTACCTATCTGTATCCAAACTGTATTCCTAAGAAATATGATTGTATTACTATTATTATTATATTACAATTTTACTTTAACACCCACATTTTTTTAAATGTCCACTTGAAAAAAGTAAAAAATAAATAAATAAATAAAAAGCACCAATGTTTTTTGGGACATACTGTACAATAGTCATTTAATTCACACCCTTTTCTGGTTTAAATTAAAATCTAAATATTTACAGCATTAAACAGATATAAATAGTGGCATTGTGACCTTTAATTAATTACAACACTGTTGGGATTCGCTCTTGGGACAAAATGGAAGACTACATTCATTAATGTAATAGATGATCGATGCATTTACGATGCATTAGACATTCATCCATCACTAATAACTTCCTGGTCGGGATCACAGAAGTTTAAATTAGACTTCTAGTTTGTTAATAGAATTGTGCAAGAAGGATTAAAAAGCAGCAAGTTATTTACAACAACAAAAAAGTAAGAAAAAAAATCACACCTCTGTTGAATTCCCCAAAATCCCATAAAGACAAGACCTCACTTACAGACCGACCCTAAATCCTAATTCAAAATCCTCCAGCAGGCTTAACTATGATTTGCTTTTAAGACATACCATGTTTACAGCCGGCTTTAAGGCGAATTCCCAGAAGCTCCTAATAAAATGCAAATAATTAACAACATCTCCTCAAAACAAACATCATTATCTCAGTTAGCTGTAGGCTAGCGGCAGACTTAGTGCTAACACTCAATAAATGTCCGAATAAAGTCCAAAGAAGCGCTGTGGTTTCCAATAGAAACAAAAGCACACACTGACACTAAGTTGCCCTGACTGTTGTTTTTCTTCAAAGACTTCCTTGTACATAACCACAGGTTAGCAGCAGTGCTAACAGGTTTTTTGTGCCAAGTAGACTGATCATCCCCCAGGCGTGGTTTTCTGGCTTTTTGCCCCTTCGCGTCTTGAGCAAGTGCAAAATATATACCCAATGTGGGTTTTTAGTTCATTCTCTGTAGAAAGATGCTTCACTTTTGCTAGCTTCTGCACTTTAATGGCTGCTGGATGTGTTTTTTTTCTTCTTCTTTTCTCACATTTCAAAAGAAGAAGCATAAACCCTAGATAACGCTTTATAAATTAGCTATGAGGTCTGGCAAATAAGAAAGACACACAAACACATACATGAAAACAGAGAGAGAGAGAGAGAGAGAGAGAGAGAGAATGGTCACTAAGGGCAAAGGCTGTCTTCTAAGAGAGTTTGAAGAGCCTTCAGGTCAGATATGAGCTTCCACTGACTCCAGCCTGCATTGATCGGCCATTTGGGAGGCTTCCAGGCTGATATCAACAGGAAAAAAAAAGAGCAAGTCTATAGTATTATAGTCATAATAAAACATAAAACAACATGAAGTGTTGGTTTACTCAATGCAAAAGATTGAGTTTTTTAGGTAATTTACCAGCCCCTATTGGGAGGGTTGCGTCAGGAAGGGCATCCGGCGTAAAACCTGTGCCAAGTTGTTGTGCGGACTGGATATCCCGCTGTGGCGACCCCTTGTCGGGAGCAGCCGAAAGATCAACAACAACAACCAGCCCTTATTACTACATAAAAATCTATACACACTGATCAGCCATAACACTGAGGTCTCTCCCTTTGTCCCCAAAACAGTAATGATGTATGACTTCTGACACCTTGCTATCACAACCAGTATTAACCTTTTCCTCGATTTGAGCTACAGTAGTTCTCCTATTGAATCAGACTGCATGGGCCAGCCTTCCCTCCCCATGTGCATCAGTGAGCCTTGGCCACCCATGATAATGTTGCCAATTCACCGGTTTTCCCTCCTTGGACACATTTTGGTATGTTCTGACCAGTGCAACCCGGGAACATCACACAAGAGCTGCAGTTATGAAGTTGTTCTGACCCATTTGTCTAGCCATTAAAATTTGGTGGCCAAGGCTCACTGACCCACATGGGGAGGAAAGGCTGGCCAGTGTAGTCCGATCCAAAAGAAGTGCTAATGCATATCAAATTGATATATATATATATATATAGAGAGAGAGAGAGAGAGAGAGAGAGAAGACTGGTGAATGACCACAATGGCTAAAAATTGTGGTATTGGAGAAATGCAACACTTTTGGAGATAGTGGTCAGGCACTATGCATAATCTGTCATGGTGTATGACTCTGCTGTCTTACATCATACCTTTCATATATAGAAAAAATCTTTACAGTTTGTGCAAGAATCAATATTAATGGACAGCAGGTAATAAAACCCAAGTAACCAGAAAAAAAGGCATCATGGCTATAATCATTACGTTTCTATATAACTTGTATGTACATTAGTGACCTGTATTAAATATCAGTACTATTGCACAAAGCTGAGTGATTCCTGAAAGTGGAATGCATGAGGTCATTGCAGTACACCTCATCCGCCAGAAAGAGGAGCTGTGCAAAGTAACCATGCAGTCAGAACAAAGACTGTAAGCATCTTAAGTCAAAAGCATTTCTCCCCAAATAATATGATCTTGGCCCATGCTTGCTGAGGGAAAAGCTTGCTGTCACCACTTACTGGTCCTGGCTCCCAGGTGTGTGCTTCCCTCCCTCATCAAGGTCATTATGTAGGGCAAGAATGTTTAGCTGTTGCGTAACAGCTCAGAGGAAATTATATTTAAATCATAATGCTGTTATACAAAAGAGCTGGTTATTTAGGACTTCTGTAAGGAGAACGCTGTTGAGGAGACTGCCACTAACATGACACATCTAAACCAGTTCACTTGCTTCTTGAAGAAGTCTGTAAAACTCTCTCTCTCTCTCTCTCTGTCCTCACGGCAATGTTAAAATTGTAGGTCTTTGTGATGTAAAAAAAAAAAAAAAAAAAAAAAAACCTTGGATTAATCAGACCAATATAGCATCTCACAAAATTCAAGTGGGAAGTTGATTTCAAGGAAAGGGGAAAAAACTTATACTGTATAAATAATAACCTGGTTGCATAAGCATGCACACCTTTACATAATGGAGTGACTGTGCTCAGAATTCAAAAAGTCACATTCGTACTCATGTTCCAAAGTGATTATTTAGTAGTTCTGTTAATGATATTGAGTAAATGCTTTTTAATTAATATAAATAAATATTAGCTGTTCTTTTAGGGTTTCCTTGACGTCTCCGACTGCTAAAGTCATAATCTTGCAAAGTATGTGCATGATTAATTTTCTACCTGTTTATTCATGCAGTTTTTCAATCAGCCAATCACAAGGCGGGAGTGCAATGAATAAATTGATGCAAATACAGGAGGGGAGCTTCAGTGAATGTGCACCTTAAACATCAAAATGGGAATCAAAAGTGTGATCTCTGTGATTTTTACTGTGGCATGATTGTCGATAGCATATAGGTAGATAGAGTAGTTCAAAAACCGCTGATCTGGGATTTTAACAGACAATGGTCCCTATAGGCTATAGTGGCCTCAGTTCACTGAAACTAGACTGGTCAAGATGAAGGTGAAGTGTGTTGTGTTAATTGTTTAGTGTGCATGGCACAATATCAGGCTCTAAATTGCAACTGGCAATGATCACCAATGCACATGCATATTTATATTGTGACATAGAAGGTTTTGCATGTAGGACAAAACTCGCACAAAATGAGCTCCATAATTTCATCTTATCATGAACTGTATAAAAATAAATAAAAAAAACAGTACCGCATTGTTTTATATTGATTGAATCATTTGGCTGCTGTGAATGTATAGACTATGACATGCATTTCTGAATCATTTCAGGTTAGTATAAGGCATTTCTGGAGTTATAGTACCAGTACAGGTATGTATGTTTATGTGTTTTGAATTATTGTTCCTCCTTGGTGTAGTATGTAAAACCCACACTGGCAGGATTTCACTCACTTCACCAGCCTTAAATTAACCACGGTTTTAATGTTTTTTAGGATTTTGAAGGTTGCCTGTTTTAGAACCCTTTTCAGTACTTAAAGCTGTCGTGATTGTATGAAAGGGCAGGTGGGTTACAGCAGCTCTCCTTTCACATTTATTGAATTTAGACAGCAGGGTGACTGCTCAAATGAATGGCTCTCTTCATTCCTCCTAATGGCCCAACCTGCATTTCAAAAATGAGCAGAGTTAGACCAGCAGTGAAGCCATGTTGTGTCAATGAAATGAAACATACATGCTTCGAGTGGGTCTCTCGTACGTACAGGAACATGTGTGTGGTGGTTTCTGGACTGATATGGTCAGATATGGCCCGATAATTGCCACTAGTAAATCACACAGTTGAACAGATAGCATCTCTGGAGGCCAATCCTCCAGGAAGCTCCATTAATGGCAATCCCTGTTATGATTATAGCTTGAACATAAAAGCCAAGAGCTGTTATTTTTGCACATGATAGTGAGTCAGAGAGAGTTAGATATTTCAAACAACTCAGCCATGAATGAATTGCAAATGTTGCATAGGTTGTAATAGAAAATGGTATTAGTTGTAAAAGTTTGGAGGTTTAATGCTGTCAGCTTGAACACCATGACTAGCAAATAGCAAAAAACTTCAAGGTCCATTTATCAGTGGTGTGTATATATTCTTCTAAGACATTACAATGCATGAAGGAAAATGGAAATCAGCCAGCAATTCAATATGATAGAATGTGATGCAGGATCATACAACTTTTTTTCTTTTCTTTTTTTTGAGGAGAAATAGCGTTAGATTTGAATAGAGGAAAAAATATACATGGTGTCCCAAAAGTCGGGATCCATAGACAAAAGTTAGATGCTGAATACAAGAAAGTTGAACTTTTCTCAGTGTTTCAGAAGTGATGTTGTTACACGAGGAAATTATTTCTTTCCTTAGTGCAATGATTGCAAGTTTCAATGCCATCTTGGGTCTAAAGGAAAAGGGAAAATATCAAATTTCATATAAGGGAAAAAGGCTATGGACCCAGCTTGCTTTCCAAGCTGTAATTATGGCATTACATGACATGTAGTGTCTTTCGTTTTTTTAAATTGATAGTAGAGGAGAAAATAGAGAATGATGTGGAGAGAATGGAGAGATTTGCAGACGAGCTTAGAAACCATTTTTCACATTAAAGTTGAATATATGGAATTAGATTCTTTTTTGTTTATCAAATTGAAACTAGGTACATTTGTAACAGATGCTGATGTCATGTGAGGAAGTCTGGATCTCAGGCGAAAGTTCAGTGGGATTGTGGTCAGGGCTATGTAAAGGTCAATCAAGGTCTTCTGCTCCAACCTTGGCAAACCATGTCTTAATGGAGATCACTATGCTCAAAGAGGCACTGCCCCTGTTTTGGATCCTTAGTGAAACTATAATCCTACAGCATGCAAAGACCTTCAAGACAATTGTTTGTTGTTTCAGAACAATTTGTCCATGAATGTCCACATACTTTTGGTCATATGATGGAAGTACGAATGAAATGACAGCTGGTTTACCCCCATTGGGCCCATAAACAAGCTTCAGTTAGTCCAAAATGCAGCCGCCAGGGTTCTTACTAGATCCACTAGATCCAGAAAATATGATCACATAACCCCAATATTATCATAATTATCATTATCATATTACTTGCATACAAAGCCTTAAATGGTTTAGCTCCCACATACCTAACCAGTCTTCTGATACGCTACAATCCACC
>JAOTQY010000003.1:8996734-9008351 GCA_026413445.1 Dolichallabes microphthalmus
TGAGAATCTACCAATGTAAATGGTCATGAAAATAAAGAAAACACATTGAATGAGTGAAGGTGTGTCCAAACTTTTGGACTTTTGGCCTGTACTGTAAGTATAAATGAGTCAAAGTCACTAGAGGATTGTTTCAGGGAGTTTCTTGTATTGCAAAGAAAATACAAAAAAAAAAAAAAAAAACCATATGGCTCAACAAACTCTGTGAATGCTGATTTTTATTCTTGTGACCAATCATTTAACAAGCCCCGCATGTACAAACTCTGCCTTTTACCTGTTTACTGCAATTCAGAATCCTGCTGAAAGATTAAAGATTTAACTTGCACTGGAAAGCATCAAATTCAAAGCCACATGTTCTGGAGGCATTTCCTATTTAGCAGCTAAAATAAACAAAGAAAAAAAAAAATCCACGATGCTATTGTGGAAACCAGTTTCTGTTAGAGAGCTAGCTGCGTGCTATGGATCTTGCTTTGCAAAATAGAAGACACCGTGTACTGCCAGGAGACTGGAACGACCGCTTATGTTTATTATGCTGTTCTGAAATATTTATATTGTGCTTCTGTGTTTATCTGCTTTTTTTAGACTACTGTGAAACTTTTTTCATGCAATCAACTGCCTGAGCAATCTGTACTTATAAAAGAAACAACACCGGCAAGAAATGATTCAAAAACTCCAGGCGCTCAGATATGAGTCATGTGACGCATCTCCCACGGCTCGCACATTTTCCAGTAACTTCAGACAGAAACGCGAAAACAAAAATAACAGTGTTGCATGACATTAGAAGAAAGAGTCTAGTCAGAAGCTGTGAGAGTACTGTATGTGAGTACTGAAATAGAAGTGATGGTACAGAGAGGAAGAATGGCCTACACACACACACACTTCATTTCCAGAAGTGGCAGGTGATTAAAAAACAAAACAAACAAAAAAACATACCATTCAATACTGAAAGACGTTTGTATGATGATGTGCTTGCTAACATACTGTTAGCAACAAAGTGATGGAAGTACAGAAATAAATTTATTAATAAAAAAATAATAATAATAAAAAAAAGTTTGATGAAAGTTTCATTCAATGCACACAACATTAAAGTACTACAAACTATAAAGGATAAAAATAAAGATATTCTACAAATGTCATTTTACAATTAAAGATGATATGTATTTGAAAGCTTAATTAAAAGTGGCTTTGATTACCTTGTCATAATGTAAAAAGCACAATTATTCTTTATGCAGCTACATATCCCTGATTTAAACACCGTTTATTTCTATGATTTTATATTCATACAGTACATACGTTATTTTTTAAATGAATTTCTAGTAAGATTTATTTTATCATTTCATCTCATTTCTCATCTGCCATGTAGAAGGCCCAGGATCAGTTCCCACCCAATGCCCAAACCCAAACGAATGGATGCAGTGCCGGTTCCATGCCTGGACCAATATGCCAATAGGAGAGTGGCATCAGGGAGGGCACCCGGCGTAAAACCTGTAAAAGGCGCAACAGCCAGATTGTGTGTGGATTGGATGGTCTGCTGTGGCCACCCCTCAGTGGGACTAACAACAAAAGACGAACACCAACTTTGTCCATTAGACCTTGTTTGAATCTTATTATTATTATTATTATTATTTTTTTTTATTATTATAAGGAATATCAAAGACATTTTATAGCTTGCCAATTCTGTTAAACGTACGTTCTGTAGCTAAAACTGTCGGTAACCAGGTCATTCCAAAGACTGCATTTGACTTTCCTTCTACTGTAGGTGCTCACTGCCATGTTGGTCTGAAATCATCATCATCTCTGACATTATTTTTTAAAATCCAAATGCTAGGCAGTTAACTGTGAAAAGTTATGTGTATTTCCTCTTTATACAGCAAACAGTTTTGTTAATATTATAAATCAACATTTCTGAAGGGTTAAATTACTGGCCTGCGTTAAGCAAAGAAAACAACTAAGGAGATCTGAAATGATTGGAATTAGGTTAAAAACTGTCGGTGTGGTATTAAAACCTGGAGGGATAGTGCTGAACCATCAGCTTTTCAGAAGAAATGGATAAACACTTGGTGAAATTGGAAAAAAATCAACAGCAGAAATCACAGCTTAATAGTAAACATATGAGAATTTCCACACACACAGTCTACCAAGAATTGGGATTAAACAGCTGTGTGGCAAAGAGGAAACCAACTGTTAGTGAGACTAATCAGATAACAATACTTTGGTTTGCTAGGGAACGGAAAAATTGGACTTTGAAACAATGGCAAGGAAACATGTGGTCTGATGAGTCCAGACTGATGCGATTGAAGCAAAGTGCATGAAGCAATGCATCCATCCTGGATAGTGGCCACTGTACAAGCCTCTGGAGGCAGTGTTCTGATCTGGGGTTTCTTCAGTTGCTCAGGTCTAGCAACGTTATGTGGCAATAAAATCAAGTCATCTGATGATTTAAATGTACTGAATGGCCAGCTTTTCACATCTGTAGAGTTTTTCTTCCCTAACAGCATTGCCATATTTCAGGATTTAAATTGTAAAAGAGTGGATTTGGGAGCATGAACAATCATTTTCACACATAAACTGGCCACCAGATTGTTCACCGTTATCAAAGATAAAGGTGGGGCGGTGTATTGGTATAAATAGTATAAAAATTGGTGTTAGGTTGCTCATGTATTTTGTTGTGGGCAGCCATACTAATTTGACATCACTTTATATAAAATACAAAAAAAGAAAAAGAAATTTACATTGCAATTTCATGTTGAGGTGGTTTTCTTAGGCTTTGACATTTTTTTTTTACTGAAACACAGAATACATTTAAATCTTATATAACACTATAATCTTAACATAGCACCCAATTTATTTTTCTTCTTCAATGAAAGGAAAATGTTTAACCATTTAAGTGAACTGATCATCTACTTAATCTACAGAAAAACCTAACCATTTTTGTGAAATGTCCCAGATGCCAGAAATCACAGAATCTATTCCACATTGATGTTCATTGTTTCATTTTTGAGTGCAGCTGATAGAAATTAATTACCCATAATACACTACCAGCAGACATCAGACATTAAGCATTATTAAAAAAAGACAGCAGAAAGTAACTTTTAATAGTTGGAATCATTCTCGAATAAAAATACACTGTTATACTCTTATACATACAAAATACATTGTTATAACATGGTACATAATTTAGGAATGTGGACCATCACACAAAAATTTGGATCCAGTCTTTCTCAGATGTCAAATGTTTCAGTAATTCAGTCATGGTTAAATATGATCCTTTTCGGTCGGGTAAAGAGACGGCCGAAACACCTGCTCGAACTAAGATCATACAAAACCCATGAAATGAGCTCAAAAGAACAGCTATCAGCTTTCTCTTCGTCTTTGAGGCAGTACTACAAACACTTTTGAGGCTCTTTTGCAGACATCCTTCATGTGACACTTTCATAAAGGACTAACATAACACGGTAAATCTCTCCCTGCCGTCCAAAAGCAGGATATGAGCGTCATTTGTTTTATGGTTCAGAATCTCTTGGAGAATGAAATGTGAGGGATTATTTTTAAAATATTGCGAAGAGAAAGCGTAGAAAAACATATATAAATAATGAAAGACCGTTTAAAATAGAGCACAACATGACCTTTTGTATGTTTGAAGTGTCAGACTGAAGTTATATCAGCTCATCCAACATGTCTTCCTAAAAAAATTATAATAATAATGCTGTAATGTGAGGATAAAGATCTATCGTGGCAATAAAGTCTATAAGTCTGCCACTTAAGAGAAGTGCTAGGTATAACCGGTGTTAGGCCATATGGAACTGTGGGGGAAAAAAAAAAAAACCTGTAGGAAGGCTGCATGGAAAGTCCCCTTGCTGGAAAGTCCCTCCACCGAACGTGACAGATTGCCGAGGCAGAAAATCAGTGGGGTTAGGGTGGGGGTTGGGCCAGACTTTCGCCCTTCGGCCAAGAAACACACTGCATATTACATTACATTAGCCTGTCGCTCGGACTCACTGGGTCACACGTGCGCCATACACAGTCTATAAAACAAACCCAGATCCTTACACACATGCTAAATGTATTGCTGGGGTTACACAAGGCCTACACATAAAAAAAAAAAAAAAAAAATTATCATGTCTGAGGTAATGGACAACAGGAGGCACTTTTATCCCAGACGTTTGAGTCTTGCATGTGGAGGCAATATGGCCAGGCAGGAACAGGAAGTGATTCTGTAACGCAGAGCCAGAGACAATACGTACATTGTGCCAAGGTGAGAGAGAGCGAGAGAGAGGGGAAATGTAAAAAGGTTATAAGCTCCCTGGTCAAGGATAACACTCTTCAGTCCATACACACACTTTTTTTTTTTTTTTTTTTAGAGAATTTGAAATTTTATAAAATGTACTAAACAAAAAACATTTCCCATAGCAGGACTTTGACCTTTCAGTCAAAAATGCAACAACATTGAATTGTTCAATTGACTGGTTTAGAAGTTGTCTATTCATTTTCTTTAACAGCAGCTCTGACAGACAGCACAACTCAGAGCTTTAGCAGTTTGCATGAGAATGAAAACAGAGACCCTGGATGGGGTGCTAAGCCAGGGCATTGTATAGAGCAATAAAGGTAGTTTTATTGTCATAACTGTATTCTGTTATCCTGCACGATCAAAAAACATCCCGATTTGTGTTTACATGAATATACTCATGACGCAAAGTTTTACATGTTTGAGTCATAACATTCAAGTCTTTCATAACACTCACAAAACGAGATGCTTAAGTTCTGGATCGGTGGCATACAAGCTTACATACATACAGTACATGCAATAGCACTGCAAATAGGAATAAAGTGTAAGTTTAGGCACCTTTACAAACACAAAGCTGTGCGTTATAAACCGATCTCTGCCCGACTGTTAATGCAAAGGTGCACTGCACAGAAATGTGTTTTATAATGTATGTCTAAGGCCTATAATAAAGCTAAACAGTTTATATCATGAAATTGCACTTGGGTGGAACTGGATCACATGTCAGAATGCATTCAAGGCGGAAAACAAAACTGTGCTGCTCTTGCTCAGGAGGTCGAGTGAACGCCAATCTGAGAGCTGCCCTTAATAGCAGGACAATGCAATTATCACAGAGATCAATGCTCATGATAAAGATTTGGTATCGGGTTATAACAAACTCATTTTTTCATCTTTTCTCCTATTCACTGGAGGCTTTCATCCCTAACCACAGTTCATTTCAGGGAATGCTGCTACAAGTTGAGCGGGTTTTATTAAAACATTAATGAAAGGTGATTGGTCTTCGTTTAAAAGTGAACGTTTAGTGCAAAAATCATCACAACAGTATATGTACTGTATGTGTGTGTGTGTGTGTGTGTGTGTGTGTGTCCTGACAGGTTGTGTATGGAATTCTTCTTCTTGAAATTCTGCTGAGCAAGCGACACACAGACACACATGCACACACACATAAAAAACGAAAAAAGTGCCTTACTGTGTGTCTTACTATCCTTCTGTGGACTTTGCACTGAACTTCCATAATTATTAATGCAACTAATGAAAGTGGTGTTAAAACAAAAATTTGCCCATAACCTTTACGTAAAAATCAGTTTACGTTTTTTTTTTCCCAAAGAAAAAAAAGACTTTATTTATTCATTTATCTATTGATTTATAGACACAGCTTTCCTAATGGGGACCATCCACATGTCCCCACAAGGTCAAAACGGTGCATGCGCTCCCACCCAAGCTAGAAAAACAGGTTAACGCACACACACTCACATACAAGCAGACACACAGATTAAGGTCATCCTAAACAAAGAGCATATGTTGGAACTCCAGGTGCCGTGCTAAAAGACTGATGGACTACAGGGAAGGAAAGTGTGCAATGCGGATTCTCCGTGCAGCCTTGAAACGAGTCTTTGTCTCCATGCTTGCTGTGCTGCTGTGAACTCTGCAACCCTGAGCTTCTTTTCAATGCAGGACAAAATCTGGCCATCGTTAAAAACATTGAACATTCGTGTGGATGTATGACAGAGACCTCATTATACAGCGATGTGTAATGCTTAGATCTGGTGCGGGAATCCTCAGGACATGCTCGGCTTGTGAAAGAGTATTTCTGGGAGCATGAGGAATCATTTTCACACATGAATTGGCCACCGCATTCACCAACCGTAATCAAAGCTTAAGGCTGTCAAAGAAATATTAGTTTGCAATCTTTTATCCAGTCAGTACATCATAAATAAAATATAATATTATAAGTAATATAATAAAAGGCTAAAATTACAATGAAACAATAAGAATGCAACATGGCATGAATTAAAACATGAAAGTAATTAACAAATAAAAAGAAGCAAACAAACAGAATAGTAATAAAAAAGACTTAAGCATACAATCAAGATAACACACACCCAAACATCTACTGTATATACAGTACTTAACCATTTTTGTTGGACTGGACCTCCCCAAACATTTTAAGCAGATGTTTCTTTAATAGGCTTTTCTATAGTGATTAGTCTGAATAGCTTTCTCCAAGAAAGAACCCAATAATAACCAAGATTACACGACAGTTGTTCTGACTGAGCAATCTGATTGCATGACAGGAATTCCAAATGGTGATGATAGACACAACTATATGTATCGCTCTGCGTCCCAGGTGCTCTATGATCGTTAATTACACTAAAAGTCAATCGCAGCATGAGTGAAAGTAGATAAATGTACAATGCAGTACTGAGGAGAGAGCAACTGCCTGCCAAAATGTACATTTAAAATCGGGCACGGGCGCATTTCAGCAAGTAAATGCTTCTGATAACATGTTGTTAGAAAGACGTTGACGTAAATGAGATCGATAGTAAACTTAGTTCTAACACAAGGCTGAATCCCAAATCCCTCTGCATACCCTAATCATTTAGAGACACAAAATTGTACAGCCTAGTGCATTTAACGCTATTTGGGATTTAACCCAGAGCTGAAATTCTACAATAGAATCTAAAGTGGAACCTCCATGTCGTACTCTATTCAGCTTTCGGCCAGTCGCGGTTAGTTAGTTCTTCCAGTTGCAGGGGAATATGTGTTGGCGGAGCAAAACAACACACACACACACACACACACACACACACATACACACACATTATCACTCAGATTAACTCAACTACCTCAAAATATCGAAACCGGACTGATTAATCAACACAAACACACTGATCTACACTATCAAACTATTGTACATACCAAACTGTAAATGCTCTTTAACATAATATTTATCAAGTGCTAATTTGCACAAACTATTTTTAGCTTTGCTGCTAATTACAAGGAACGTTCACTGTTCACTGTTCCTTTTCCCTCTACCTCAACTCATCACCTCATTACCACAGAGTATTGTAATGTCATGTTGTTGCATTGTCACTTTGTCGCTCTTGTTAGCACATTTGCTAGAGACATGTTGTCTCTTTTGTATAAAAATGTAGATCGTTCTCTGTTTAACTTTAAATGTCAATCTGTCTTGTCGCAGCTAGCCGGCTAATTAGGTCTACAAGTTAGCTAGTTAGTTTTTTTGTTAATTGATGTTGCTAATTTATGTTGGCATGCCAATCTGTCTGGTCTCAGCTAGCCAGCTAATTAGGTTTCTTAGTTAGCTGGTTAGTTAATTTATGTTGTAGGTAGCACCTTGGTCCTGGAGGAACGTTGTTTCGTTTCACTGTGTACTAAATTGTATATGGTTGAAGTGACAATAAAAGCCTACTTGACTTGACAACTGACTAAATAAACAAACCAATTTTAATAAATGGTGTTGTTGGAACTTTTGTGTAAAAGCAATATCACACTCAAGTTCATGTTGTTGTGCTGATTATCAAAAGGTACAACAGCGCTCCCTCTCTCCCGCCTTGTAGTAATATTGCTTAGTAATGCGGTCCTTTAACTTAGATTTTCTTCTCATTCTGTTTGTGAACAATACAGCACACCACAGAGGAGTTGGGGCCTAAAAATGCATATAATTAATTAATAAATTACTTTGAATATTACATTTACGGAGAAGAACCGAAGTGTGAGACAGGAGCACACTTGAGGAAATTGGGAATGCTGCTCATTTGAAAGGCATAACATTCACTGCATTACTCTTATATCATTTTAATATTGATTGTCTAGTGAATCTTTAAAATCTCCAGTAAAAATTAGTAGTTAATTACAAAGTTAAGAATAGTGTGTTACAGGAGTGTGTCACTAAAATGTAATCACTAGTGCTACTAGTAATAGCAAAAGGGTGTTTTTTGGTTTCAATAAACCTTTGGTTCTTAATTCCTACTCTAATGTCTGTTGAACCCTCAATCATCAGGCTTTTCAGAATTACTTCTAAAACAAACTAAGTGTTACCGTTACTAAAGACACTTACAGCTAACAGCAGGAGTTTTGTCATCAAATTTCCTCTCCATACTGATCTGCATTATCATAATGGCTATTAGCATTTAATTCATGCCCCAGCCACATAAGCATTTCTGTCTGAAGTGTTCCCACAATGCTTTTTAGGCATTCGTTAATGCCTGAACTCTCTGTCACAAATGTTGAGGCTGTCAAAGACTGTGTGGGTTTTGTTTTTTAATTTAGCTAAAGTCAGCTGTGTTGGAGGCACCACCAGGAGAGCGCTGAGTTTGTCTGGACTTTGGGCATATGGAGGTGGCAGGTGGCTGCTTATGCCGGGGCTGGTGGTAGTAGACCCACACTGGGCAATACACAAAAGACATCTTCCCTTGCACTGCCAATCACAACTCTGGCTCAGGCTTCCAACTGCTGTTAGAAAGCTACAGTAAACTAAAAGTACAGTTAAAAAAAAAAAAAAGCCAAAGTTATATAAATTGCATGTACTCAGCCAAGACAGGACTGGGCTTAAGTAATGGAATATTTTATTCTTTTATTTTATATTTGTTTAATGTGGAGCACAGAGCATCAAGCTGTACTATCAAAGCCCAATATTCCACTTTTCTTAATCCCTCTGTCAGGCATGGAAAACCTCGTCATTGAGTGGCTTTTGTCTTGTCACTAACATATTCAATCAGACCAATGCAAAAATGATACAGTAAAACTTCAGTACATAGGCTGCACCACAGAGTCCACGGAGTGATCCGTTACACATTCCATCACTTATTTACAGCTGTTGTTCCGAACATGTAAACCATCTTAAACAACTGTCGTTATTCTGTATAAAGGTTGGTGGTACTATAAACCTAAGACACAATACATATAAATACGGATGTTTTTGTATTTAACTTTGTATGTATTTAAAAACATAGAATTAAAATGCCAGGTAGGATATCAAATGCCTCAAGAACAGCAAAAAAAAATCATGCATATTGAGAAGAAGGAAAAAATTTAATAAAATGCAGAACAACACCAACATGGACAAAAGTTCGAAGAAAAAATAAAATAAACGTAAGAATTCATATGCATGATGCATAGACTAATGATGAGGTGGAACTACTGCCTAAGGTGAGAATTAAATCCAAATTTAACAAAAACCCAGGAGAATGTAGACAGGAGAAAGATCATGCCATGGTACTGTAGTGATGCATAAAACTAGGAAAGAATGATGAAATGATGAATGAAAATAACATTCGGGCTATGGTCCAGAGATCACATGTTTGAATCGTGTAAATAGCACCCATGTCCAGGAATCCAAAGAGTAAACCTGGACATATTTTTCCCTTATAAATCGCAAAAGATTAGGCTTTCATCTGACGGTGTTACACTGCCCCTTGACACAGTATGTGCTTTACAGCAGTCAGCCTTCATCATAAATATTGAAATCTCAATATGGACCTGTGCAATTATTTATCCACAAAAGACTTGCAATATACAGTACATGCAGTTAAAAATTTATCTAGAGTTTGTCAATAATTTAAGAATTTGTGTGGTTTTTTTTAAATAATAAGTGATAAATAAATATTGGCAACCACCTATTAATATGTTATGTTTTGCTATTATTTGGTGTTAGCATAAATTAATAAACTTGAATATAAAACGGAACATTGATACATTTAGTAGTTACATACAGTTTAAATCACATATATAAGCGACAAAGACCTTTTAAAGTATGAATGTGAAGGCTAATTGAGTAAAGGAAAGGCAGCACTAAAGTGTGTACATAATAGAGCATTGTGATTTAATTGAAAGGTTAAATGGCGTAAAATTGACCAATTTTGTTCAAAATGGTCCATTTTTGAATGGCCAAAAATCGGAAGCATAATGTATAGTCAAAGTGTATGTAAAAACACAGAGATAATTATTTACAGAAGCATGTTTTTACATTCCCAGTTGTAACAGTTGAATTTTTTATCTTATTTTATTAAAAGTATCCAGATATATGGACTGCTTTCTCTATTGTTTGTATTACTGTAGATTGTTGTTGAACATATTTGAAAGACCATGTTTATTTTACATTCTTTCAAGTCCTACACCTACAAAACCAATTCCAGTTTATCACCTAACCATCTTCATGCGCGTTACAGGTCTATAAGAACTACAGTTTAAGCTGCACACAGCTATTAAATATCCTATTTTATTTATCAGAAAATAATCTTATATCATTTTACATGCAGAATACACATGCACCCAAACTCACCAGGAACACCAGAGGAAGGGGAATAGTGACTTTAGATGGTGGAGATACCGAAAGCAAATCAAGCAAAAGAAAAAACATGAAAACGTAACTCAATGGCACACAATAATCACAATGGAACACAATAATCAAAGAGGAGCTGGGGAAAAGGAAGAATGGTTGTGTTTTTATGTGTTCCCACCAATGTGCTGAAGTCCCACACAGAGCACTAGTTTCAGATAAGTCTGGATAGAATAATCCACTGAAAAAAGAGAAAGAAAAGTTTTACATCAGGTTACAAGCGTCTTTATTCTGTTATAAATAACTGGAAATATAATTAAGTAGCAATGTGATTTAGATATGTGTGATGATAGTGATGATAGATAACTTCAGATAAAGAGGATAATGTTTAAATTAATTTGTCCATCCATCTATCCATCCATTAACCAACCAGGCAGCCATCCATCCAGCTAACCAATAACCCATCCATCTACCCAATAACCCATCCATCAAACCAATAACCCATCCATCTAACCAATAACCCATTCATCTAACCAATAACCCATTCATCTAACCAATAACCCATCCATCCATCCATCCAGCCCCCCAACCAACTAACCAACCAGCCACCAATTCATCCATCTATCCATTTAATCAACAAACCAACCAACCATCCATCCATGCATGCAGCCCCCCAACCAACTAACCAACCAGCCACCAATTCATCCATCTATCCATTTAATCAACAAACCAACCAACCAACAATCCATCCAACTATCCAACCAACCAACTAACCAACTATCCAACCAACCAACCATTCATCCGACCAATCTTCCATCCTTCCATCGAAGGAGATATGTCGCTCTGTCTCATAAATATTATTATATTGCCATTATTTAAAATGATGCTCAAATGCAACCATGGGGGGGCACAATCCAGTGTCTTCTTGTGCCAGTCCCAAGTCTGGATAAATGCAGAGGGTTATGTCAGGAAGGGCATCCGACGTAAAAACATTTGCCAAATCAATGATGCAAATCACAAATATCACTTCCATACCGGAT
>JAOTQY010000003.1:9012155-9028138 GCA_026413445.1 Dolichallabes microphthalmus
GGCTCCAGGCCCCCGCGACCCTGTATATAAGGATAAAGCGGTACAGAAAATGAATGAATGAATGAATGAATGAATGTGTGTGTGTGTGTGTGTGTGTGTGCGTGTGTGTGTGTGTGCTCAACGAAAGATAAATGAATGAATGAACTTGTTAAATTGGAGTTGAGGAAAGATTTAGAGGTCAGAAATGATGACTTATGAGTTATGTCGGTAGTACATTTGCACATTTCATCAGTATGCTTGTGTTAAGTATAACGTAATGCATTTTGTACAGTTTAGGAAATTAGAATCATACTTAGGTGTGTTTAATTCCACAATGTGGCTTGCGAGGCTAGCTGGAACGCAGAAATCGCACTTGGGTATGGATCCAAACCACTGACCCAAGCATGTCTGAGTAAGCTGGTTTGAAAGCCATTATGACCCTGAATCGATCCAACTGCAGGATGTGAACCAAGTATGCCGTGCTTCAGGCACAGATATTTTTTTCTTTGATGCAAGCTGCTAAACTGACATGTGAGGCACGGACTGCTCCAAGCGACAAGTGCGCAAACACAATGTGTTTGGATAGACAAAAAATATATATAAAGTAATAAATGTGGGCTATGGGACTTATAATATTTATTTATTTATAAAAAAAGATTTTTATTAGTGCGTGTTGTTGGTTGAGTCTGTATCTGGTTTACTGACCAAATCAGATTTTTCTGTTATTCATATTATGTTTTCAGCGTGACCTGTGTGTGAGCCTGACATTAGTCTGGTCGGATTGCGCTCTTAATCTGACCCGCATGTGTAAAAGAACAATGTGTCACACGATATGTTCAAACACGCTGTAAAAACACATTATTTGGCCACCTCTGTACTTTCTTTCAGTTTTGCTTTTAAACTTTAGTCTTTTCTTCACCGCTGCAGCCAGAGACGTCTATGTTCCGCGTTCAGCTGTTTCCTTTATGATCTCTTTAAACATGAAGTAGTTCCTTGGACTTTTGCTTCTAATTATGTGTTGTAACCCAGTTGCTTGAGCACATGTAAGTGCAACATGACACAAGTGTGTGTGTGTGTGTGTGTTACTGTTTGCAATTATTACCTTTTTATCTATTCCATATAAAACTATTGGATGCTTTGTTGTCTCGTTTTTGTTAATTAATGCAGCTGTGGTGATAAAATCCTAATGGCAACTTTAAAGATACGTCAATGCATGAACTGATGTGATGAATTAAATCATCTTTTCTTTGCCGGGATTTTTGGATATTAGCTCTCTGCACTTGGAGAAAAAGGGGTGGCGCTTTGTTCTGCTGAGCTGTGGTAGCACTAAGTGTGGTAAGTCCTTCTTCACTCTTATCATCCATATGTCCTAGAGCAAATTTTCCTGCCTACTGTATATATATTTTTTTCACGAATAAATGAAAGGGTTTAAAACAAGCAATGGTTTCAGCCTTGCACTTTCCACGACTGCTTTTTGTTGCCGGTTGGTTTTTGCTTGTTTTTGTTCCATTTTTGCAATATGTCATATATATATATATAGATATAGATTATGACCAAGACCATGATTTCTAAGGCTCGCGCTATTGCTCCTAATCTGACCAAAAGGTGTCACGTGATGTGTTCAAGCACGCTGTAAAACCGCCAATTATGTGGCAACTTCTTTAGTTTGCATCCTTAGTTTCTTTCGGTTTAGCTTTAAAACTTTTGAATAAATAAGAGGGTTTAACAAGCAACGTTTCCAGCTCTGCACTTTCCTCGACTGTTTTTTTTTGTTTTTTTACTCATTGGTTTATGCCTTTTTTTTGGTCCATTTATCCAGTATTTGCAGTATGAAATAATAATAGAAAAATTACTGTCTTTTTGTAAATATCAATACTCTAACACCGGCGTATGTGATCTGGCTCTTCTTGTTTCTTCGCTGCGATGTCAAGCAAGGACACATCTATTCTTAGTGACTTAATTTAGCGTTCACTAACCCTGGACCGTTTGATTTTTTTCCTAGTAGATGAATCTGAAATGCTCCTGCACACAGTATGCAATATTAGAGGCAGCATCAATCCACAGATGCACTTTTCCATCTTATATCAGCGTGAGACATTTACGCTGCTTTACGTGGCAACTTTCACAAAATAATATGAACAACATTCATCTTCAGACTACAATAGATATTTATAGATGTAGGCAATGTGTGGCCAGTTTTGCACCATTTCTTTTCTGTTTCAGCTGAGGATCCAAACCTCAGAAATAAAAAAGCACACCAGAGGAAACGTCAGAACTAATATTATCCTGAGATAATGTGTTCAGCTGTAAAACTGGCAGAATCATCAGTGAACATTGTGTACTGAACCCCATGTTTACTGACTGAACATTTAAAATGATATCAGACCCTGTTATGAGTTATTGTCTTTTTTTGCCTCCTTGTTAGTAACCTCTGTAAATAATGAAGAGAGAGAACTGTTAGAGAAGACTGACTGAGATGCTGCTGACTTTAAATCTTATCCGGCTCAGGTAAACAAATTGTTTATTACATGTAGTTATTTTTATCTCTAATATTTTTCATGACAATTTCGGGGCGGGGGAAGAGATACAGAGAGATATTGAGATGTAGATGAAGAAAAAGGAGAACTAGTGCCAGAGTCGACCAGCGAGCAAATTCAACTTACAAGAAACAAAAACAGCAATTTTTTATGTCCAGGTGACATTACTGCAGTAGACAGAAAATCACTGAGAGGAACGCAGAAAACAAAAACAAAAACCACAAAGATCGAAGCAAAGAAAGCCAAAAAGACAGAGGGGTTCCTGGCCTGTGAGCGACTGGGGGCTACCATGCCCGCCTGGTTGGCTGGCACAAATCCCAGAATGCCAGTGTGGCTATATCGAATGCCTGCAGCTGCACTCCTACCCATTAAAACCCTCAGCTATTAAAGGAAAGCCAGAGGGACAGCGCTGCTTATTAGCCACCCTGCCGGGTTCGAGGGCTGTGCTTCCACTCGGGCCGCCAACAAAAGGGCTAAATTTAGCTCGGAGAGGGATCTGAGACGAAGGGCGATAAGAAAAACAGACATTACTGACAAACAGAATCCTAGAAGGGAGAAAAGTATTGTGTCTTTTCACTTTAAGATGGGACATGACTAAAATGAATGACAACACAGCACATTATCACATTACACACGAGCCAATTACCCGTCATCAAAAAGTCATTTAATGATGAGCTAATGGCTAGCATTCAGGAAAAAACCCATAATCAGCATGCCACTGGCCAACAGTGGACATCACAGCCATGGATGGGGAAACTAACATTAAACATACACATGCTTCCGCACTGATGGGTTCAAAGCAGCAAAAAAAATAAAACATTCTGTACTGTATTTATAAATCTGGTCACGATTCATTTACTGGGACTGACAGGAAACACCACACCTCTTTTCACTGAGACACAAGAACAAAGGCCTCACCCATCTCTACAGCAAATGACACATGGAAACAGATAGACAGACAGGCAGAGAGGACACACCTGTATAACTACAGACATCATGTCTCTTTCACAAAGACACAGCAAAGCGGAGGACAAGCACAGAGGCCACGCCTCCTTCACTAAAACAGACAGGCACAGAGGCCACGTCTCCTTTATTTAAACAGAGGTACAGAGGCCACACCTCCTACAATAAAACAGACAGGCAGAGAGACCACGCCTCCTACAATAAAACAGACAGGCAGAGAGACCACGCCTCCTACAATAAAACAGACAGGCGCGGAGGCCACGCCTCCATCACTAAAACAGACAGGCGCAGAGGCCACGCCTCCATCACTAAAACAGACAGGCGCAGAGGCCACGCCTCCACCACTAAAACAGACAGGAGCGGAGGCCACGCCTCCATCACTAAAACAGACAGGCGCAGAGGCCACGTCTCCACCACTAAAACAGACAGGCGCAGAGGCCACGCCTCCACCACTAAAACAGACAGGCGCAGAGGCCACGCCTTTTTACTATCTCCAGGTACATAAGAATGTCCTTATTAACAGAGATCACACCTCCTCCCCAGAGACAGGGATATAAAGACCACGTTTACTATAAAGAAGCCACACCTACTTACAGCCGAGTCCATAAGTCATGCCACCTTCACTGAGACATGGGTACAGGGGCCATGCTAGATTGTACCATCGTAAAAGGGCTGTGTTTTGTACGCATCTTTATACCTGGGAACTTGCATGCGGTGTACCTTTAAACACCTATTAAATGAAACTTTCACAGGCATATCAGTGTTCCATAAGGTCAATGTATGTAAATGTCTTATTTTTTAAAGTGTTCAAGTTAAAGGTAAAGAGTAAAGACTGAACGTCCGAATGTCCCCTTCTGAGGAAAAAAAAAAAGTGTAAAAGTTTCTGGCAGTGTTTAAATATTACAGATGCAGGAATGGCCCTAATATCCCAACTTTGGCCAAATGCAGAGCCGAAATGTCTAAAGGATTGTGCTGATGTTGTGTTTTTAATTACTGTCACTCTGGAAGGAGAATAAACAACAAGCCCAAACATCCCTGCTGTTTTCAGAAAGGAGCCATGTTTCTGTGCTTTGGCCCTGGAACAACACTGATGAGATAAACCAGTCGACACCACCATCGCTTATTGAAGCCAGCTTCATCACATTTAAACACAAAGACAACCTTTTTCTCATTGCCTATCTGTGCGCGAGCGTGCATGTCGGTCTCTCTGTAAAACAAACACATACAAACATTGCAGGGCTATTATCAAAAGCTGAAGTTAAGCCTAAAATCCAAACAAGCCTCAACAGCCCTAGGCTTAGAAGGTTATTGCTGTCCTTGACCCCCAAACGTGTGAGTGCGTGCGTGCGTGCACACGGGCATGTGTGTATATATGTGTTGCTTCTTGGATCTCACCTAGGACTGATACAAAAAACAAACTCGGTGCCATGTCCACAAAAATATGTATTCTGCAAAGTCGTCTCTGGGGCAACAAGAGAGCAAATCTTTCATTTGGATTCAGGTAAAATTAAAGAGGAAAAAAAAGCTGCGTTGTGTGTTGCTTAGTATTGCTTTACTGTAGTTCCAAACTAATAGGACAATGCTGCATTCGACTTAAGAGACCCATCTGTTTCTTATGTACTGTATTTGAGTTAAACCCTCCAAATAAAAAAATATATAAAATAAAACTCTGCCCCACAATGTTTGACTGATGGACATATTTATTGATGGAAACTTCAAAGCACTTATGTAAGTGGAGAAGGGCATCTGCCAAATGTCGTAAATGTAAATGTACCCTGAAAACGGGAAGGCTTAAAGAGAGCATCGTGAAGTAGGAGTTTCATAATTGGAGGTCAGAAGGTTTAGTCGAATTACCTAAGGGTAGCTAGCTTACTAGCAGACCCTGCTATAGAGTTAATAGCTAACACTAGAATAGTTCACAATTTATGTAATACTAATTATCTTGCATGCGACACGGTGGTGTAGTGGTTACCACTGTGGCCGCGCACCGCCGTGGTCAAGGGCTCGATTCCCACCTCTGGTCTGTGGGCCTGGAGTTTGCATGTTTTCCCCTCGTGCTTGGTGGCTTAACTGACATTTTCAATTTGCCCACAGTGTGTGAGTGAGTGTGTGTGATGGATTGGCACCCCGTACAGGGTGTGTCCCCTGGGATAGGATCCGGGCTTCCAACAACCCTGAACCGAGTAAGCAGTTAAAGATAATACGTTAGTGAGCTTATTAAATATGTCTGTTCAGCTGCTAGAGAGGCGATGTTGAAGTTGTTGAAGCTAGCAACGTTGATGGTAGACACAATTGTGTTTTTTGCTAATGTTTCCATTGTAATATTATATGTATATCTAGTATATCTAGCAATGCCTAGTGATTGTGTGAACGTCATCAAATTACATCATCGTGCATAAAGTACATCAAGCTTGCAATTCTGTCACTCAGCAAAATCAGGAAGCGATGTTTTGCCCATGTTAGCAGAAATGAAATGCACCTGGAGGACAGCTTTAAAATGCATTTGCTACCTTAAATAACCTTTTCAAATTAAGCTAGAGTAAATGTTGTCAATTTGGCAACCCGAGCACATAATTTTTTTTTGATAAGCAATTCTTAATATGAAACCAAAAGCCCAAAGCAGGGAAAATGTCAGAAGGGAAATGGGATGAAGAAGCCTTTAGAATTGTGTGTGTGTGCGGCGTCTGGAGGGTGTTTGTTTCTCGTTAAGGGCCGCTCTAGTCGGACATGTGGAGAAGTGGAGATTGAAATGGCCGTGCTCAGCAATCCGTCCTGTTTAATAGCATTCACATCTGTGCTCAGCTTCCATCTCTCTATTGCTCCGCTTTTTTTTTTTTCTCCCACTCGCTCACTCTCCGTTCCCACAAAGCTCTTCTCATAAAACACACTGCCAAGAGCAGCGGCCTACGAGACTCCTGTAGACCCAGCTTAGGTAAACACTGGGATGACACACTTCATGAGAAGTGTCTTCTTGTAATCACTCAGCAAAATGCTTTTATTGTTCTCATGTAGAGGAACTCACAGTCTACATCCTGTTCAAATTAAGGACAACATTACTCTTATTCCTTTACTCTTCTACTGCCTGAATGTACATTCTACTCTATATAAAAAAAGAAATCCCTCCTCACCATATCATACACTGTGTGGTCAAAAGTGCCTTTTCCGACACAAAGTTAGGAGCACACGTTTTCATAACAGTAAAAGGTGGACTTATTGAGTAATGGGATGTTCAGAGATCACATGGTCAGGGGGCCAGGTCTACATAGTGTGCATCTCTTCATTATATCAACTCCGCACATGCAAAGCTATGCATATCCTTAGAATAAATTTCCAGTAAAATAAAACTACTTTTTAAGGCTATTGAAATTAATAAAACTTAACACATTAAGAAGACATTCTGAAAACTGGGACTTTAAAGGGGAGGACCTACTCTGCAAAATTTACTGTCAAGTCAAGTTTACGCAATCAGATGGATCTCCAATGCACATGTACACATGTTCTTCTTACCATTTTTATTTAGACAAGGCCTAACTAAGTCAATTAGATCATTTTCCCTGTTGTGACCTCATATAAGAAGATTCCGTCCCTAGCTTAGTGCTCTGCTATGTTTACACGCATAGTCCAGTAGAGCTATGGTTATACTGTATGCATATACTGTTTTACTAGTACAATAGGGGAATCAATTTATTGACTGAAGTATTTCCAACTCTGCTATGATAGGTGGAATGTTATTTCATCAGAAATTAGCCAGCAGGAAACTGGAAGCACTTTGAGAGGTGAAAGCATGAACAGCTTTACCTTTCGTACTTGCTATACACACTTTGTACAAATGAGATGCGTGCTTTCCCTTGTGGTTACGGTGTTATGTGAAGGCAGATGACAACACCATGTCGTAAGCAGCACCGCAAACATTTATGCATTCTGGTTGACTTCCGGGTCAAAGCCCGGAGCAGGAACTGTGGAGCATGCGCAGAGTGTCTATGCTGATTTCTGTGTCCAGTTGAGGTATACATACAAGGAATAGCTCCGGTCCCAACCACCTTACTGTATCTAGGTGTCCGACTTTCAGAAGTGTGATTTAGTACAATTTCAGTCAGACTTGCATGTTTACATTTGTTTGAAAAGTCTGGGTTTAGTCAGACTGGTTTACACAACATCATTTGAACGTACCGAGTGAAACAGTGCATTTGGAGGAGAAGTGAAACAGAAATCTTGAAGTATGAAATAAAAGCATTTCAGTTGGAGCATTAACAGATACACTTTGGAGAAACTCTGAGACCTATGTTCAGACCAATTTGGTGATGAAAGAGTAAAACACATGTCCTTTACATATATATTTTTGTACAGATACAAGGGAAATTATTTGGAGGATGCAAATACCACACTGTCCACAACGGCAGCCTGAATAAAAAAATGAACTAAATGTGTTCTTGAAGTGATAAATGCATACATTTATTTTCACTTTATTCTGCAGTTAAATCTCAAAACGTGTCCTACCAAGCATATAGAGGATGACGCCACTCTGTTAGTAAGCATGTATAGTCAATAAAAATCCACTTGGGATTAAGAGGAGCTTAAATTTGGCAGAGTTAGAGATGACGTATTTCTATCATTTCAAAAATGGAAATTAGAATTAAACATGCATAGCAACAAAAATAACTTGGATATTTCTTCCTAGTCATTTTAAGTGCTTAAGAAACTAATGTACTTTCTGGGGTTTTCTGTGATAGGAACATATGAGTATAATGCTGTCGCTAAAAATACACACAGTAAACATTTTGTATATTCTAGAAATATATATAGTTCTCAGCTCTAATACATACAAGATATAGACATCATCCATGTGCCATCTAAATCAATTTATTATTAGTATTTGATCAAATACTGTACTTCTAATCTATAAATAGTATTATGTATGTACATATAGAGTTTAGGGGTTAACTGCCCATTTGGTCTGTATGTGGAAGATTTATGAAATACACTGGCCAAACCAGGGAAACTGAAGCTCGTGAGCAGCTTCTATTCCTCTAGTTTTTTTTTTTCTCTCTCTTTGCAGGGATTCAGACAAATACAAGGCAGTTAAGGTCTTTTCTCCACCCCTCCAATGCCATCTATTGGAGAACGAGTGGAAAAGATCGGGGGTGGAGGTTGAAGACGGGAGCAAAACAAAGAACGGCTGCAGAAAGTCTGGAGTCGATCCAGGCAAGCTGGCAACCGATGCTACGGAGCAGGTTTTTAATGCTACACCGAGGACAGTGTCCACCTGGACAAGTCAGTGTTGCGGAAAAAGCTTGCCAGGTTGGAAACGTTTCATTCATGGATATGAGCGAGGGATCTCAAGTTGCCAAAACTGAAAGCAATTGAGAAGAAACACAGGTGAGGGGGGTTTTCCACAGTGAAGACATTTCCGGAAAAGGTCTCATGTCCAGCGTAGTGACTATGACTGTGAAACTCCCCCAGTAAACTCCAGTTTTTCCAAAACAGAGCTGTTGATGTGAGACAACTTAGCCTGAGCCCATTTTGTAGGTCAGAGGGAGTGAAAAAAAAGAGAGACAAAGAGAACAAGAGATAGAGAGAGCCACTGGGGGTAAAAGGTGTAAAGCGAAAAACAAGCGGTAGAATGGTGAGTTCCATGAATTGTGTCGAACTAGCTGTTGTACTGACAGCCGCACGCACACACAAACACTCAGACAGGCAGACACACAAACACGGTCACTGACAAACTGACCACCCATAAGCAGCTGGATGATGTGTTGCTGATTCATCAAAACAAACTCTTTCTCTCTCTCTCTCTCACACACACACACACACACACAAAGTAATAACCTTACTACCAAACTAACCACCATAAAAGAACCAGCATGATTTATTATTAACTATGCTACTGCCTGACAGTTGCTGATTCATCTAAACACACACACACACACACACACACACACACACATATAGCCTAAGAGTCATAACTCCATAAGTGAAAAGAAAAAGATAATCTACCTCTATTTTATATTTCTACAGTTATCTCCAAAGGAAACACATTCCATGAAATAAAGACTGTGGTTATATCCTGTACCAAGACCACAATCCAAATCATAATGCAAAGTCAACAGGAAAAAAAAACTGATTTGAAGAAGGCAGTGTTTGACATTTGGCAGAATTAGAAAGATATGGCTGGAAAAAAATGGCAAGAAATTGGCCCGCAGGCTGTCAGAATTGAGAACAAAGATGTCTGGAGGATTTTAAGAGGGAGGAGGTCCAATGCTGGATAGAGGACATAAAAGAGGTGGGGCAGTTTTAAATGTACACAAGTTACTAAAAACATTTAAATCAAATATACAAGTATACAGTCACAAGGCACTATATTTGGAATATCTGCCCTCTACATGCAATGAAGCAAGTAGTACAACAAAAAATCTCCAGGTAGATCCAGGTAAATTAAATTGTATATTAAAAAGATTAATATTTTTATTTAAATTATATTTTATTGTAAACTTTTGTACATCTGTAAATGTGTAGATTCATCCTTCTTCATTGTAAATTGTAAAATCTGTAGTTTAATTGTATTCTTCTAGTGCAAATTGTAATTTTTTGTAGTGAAATCTTTCTATTCTATCGTATCTTTCAATTTTTAGGGCGTGTAAACATTTCACTGCATATTCGATTGTGTATGTGACATAAAAAATGTAAATTGAATTTTAAGGAGGAATTTGTCAGGAGTTTTTGTTAACGTTCCCACCAAACATCAGAACTTGAGGAAGAAGTGATCGCAATTACTCTGACTGTAGCATGTTTAGCGACTGTTACTCACCTGGAATTTTCACACACAACAGCCTCTGGAGACTGGTTTAAGAAGAAAATTCCCCCAACCCCGAAAAAAAAAAGCGCCAGTTTTGAGGCCAAAAATACCTCATTATAAAGATCAGAAAATAACAGCTATACTGTACTGCTGACAAAGTCCGAAGCAATTCAAAATACGACTGTTTACAAAAGTTCTGAAAGGTTGTAAAACTTTACAAAACTCACAGCACTTCCATGTTTGAAGAGCTACAGCAACTGAGCACAGGTTCACTTTAATGACTGGACACATAGTACACCACCTCTCTATATGAGATCTGTGAGAGATCCTAAGAGCACACTTCCATACATAAGGAGACTGACTAATGACTAACCACCCAAATGAGGATGGGTTCTCTGTTGAGTCCGGTTCCTCCCAAGCCATCTAAGGGAGTTTTTCTTTGCCATCTTCGTCCTCGGCTTGCTTATCAGGGACTATCAAATTTCATACAAACTTCCATAATTTTCTTTTGACTATGTAAAGATGCTTTGCGACAATGACAATTCTTAAGAGCGCTATGCAAATAAAATTGAATTGAATTGAATAAGGAGAAGGCGGCATGGTGGTGTAGTGGTTAGCACTGTCGCCTTGCGCCTCCAGGGTCCGGGTTCGATTCCCGGGCAGGCTCGATTCTCGTCTCTGTGTGCATGGAGTTTGCATGTTCTCCCCGTGCTTGGTGGGTTTCCGCCGTGTACTCCGGTTTCCTCCCACAGTCCAAAGACATTTAGGTTAGGCTAATTGGCATTCCCAAATTGCCCGTAGTGTGTGTGCCCTGTGATGGATTGGCACCCTTGTCCAGGGTATACCCCGCCTCGTGCACTAAGCTTCCTGAAATAAGCTCCAGGTCCCCGTAACCCTGAATACAGGATTAAGCGGAATAGAAGATGAATGAGTGAATAAGGAGATGCAATATACAAATAAATGTGAACTGAAGTGAAAAACCTGTGGCAGAGCGAGGGTGTATTGGTTTGCACTGTGGCTGTACACTTCCAGGGTTGAGGGTTCAAGTCCTACCTTCAGGTCTCTGTGCATGAAGTTTGCATTTTCTCCTCCTGCTTGGGGGGGTTTCTTCCGTGAGTGAGAGAGTAAGTGAAAGACTTACAGCGATCTGCCTTTAGGAGGCGCTCTTTCACGGTTTAGTTATCATTTCTCAACATTTTCAATTCTATGAGCTGTGATTTTTTTTGGACTTTTGCTGAGTTTGCATGATAAAACTGCTATGTCACAAATACTTCTGGCAAATTTACAACTGACCGGCATTCGTCAACAATCATCAAAAGCATTATCAAACTTTTGCAAATCTGGTGGGAATTTTTAGTTAAGCTTAGCTTATAAGCACAGCTTATAAGCTTATAGGGCTGCCTTCAGAGGACCAAACAGGTGAGTCCAAGTCCAATGGAGCGAGATCAGGACTATAGGGATGATGCGTTATCATTTCAAAACAAAGTTTTTGCAGAATGTCGACAGTGTGGGTGGAAGTGTGCGGACGTGTTGTCATGCAAGATCACAACATACACAGATAGCAGTCCTCCGCGTTAAGTTTAGGCTTCAACTCTTCAATAAGCATCTCTCAGTAATGAGCATTGTTTTTTTTCTTCTTTTTTTTATAATATTCCCATGTTAATGTTAATAATGTTAGCCAAAGAAAAGCCTAGAAAAACTGTATGCATTGATTTTCCAGCTGATGGTGGACTTTCTGTTGGTGATTGAGGATGTTTCCATTCCATGCTTATTTCGAACACCCTCAGACCCTAACGCACCCTCTACGCAGCGTGCAAAGAAAAATAATCATTGCACGCTGCTCTTGTTTCATGCAAATCACAAATGGGGATTTCATTTTTGCTCCCATTGCAGTTACAAATAAACTGATGTAACACCCATAATGGCATGGGCTGCCACTTCAAATCATCAGGTGCAGTGATTTTATTTTTGCTTAGCACGGTCATAGGACCAGATCTAATACAGTGTCCTAATCATCTTCCAGTGTTCCATGATAAAAATGTGACTTTTCAGACTGCTAAAATGTTTCAGCAGTGATTTGATGAACAACATGATAAAATGCTTTTCTTACCAAATTTAAACATCACTGATCATTTATGGGAAGTTCTGGAGCCTAGACTATGACTCACCAATCAAAGAAATAGGCTTTCTTTTTAAACAAGAGGCTCTATACACATGTGTATCCAGCACTTTGGCAACAGTCTGAAAAAAAGCCCACATATGGGTGCAATGGCAACGTGTACACCCACCTCCAGCCACTCGGGACAGCTTTCCTAACATTAAAGTTCTTACAGAAGTGTCTAGATCCTCGATTATACTGCTATGAGTTTATTTTATTTTTAACACACACACACACACACACACACACACACACACATATATATAGATAGATAGAGATAGATAGATAGAAAGATAGATATAGAGATAGATAGATAGATAGATAGATAGATAGATAGATAGATAGATAGATAGATAGATTAGATAGATAGATAAGTGAAGGAATGCAGGCTACCAGTTTTCCCATGATCTTGTTCCCTAGACCCAACCATGCACACACGCATATGGTAATGTAAAACAAATGTTTTCATTAAACCCACTGTTGTGTAGCACTAATACTGTGATTGCAGCAGCTGGTTCGCATTGTGGCTGTGCACAAGCTAGACACATACAGTTCAAACCTCAGAGAAACCAAAGCCGCGGCATCAAACACTGAAGCGCTAGCACAAATCGGCTGCCAAATGCCGCACACATATAATCAGCTGCTGTTTTTTCATCTGCAATGCTGTATGTATGGATGCTTTGGGAAAGTGGAGAAGTCTTTATTGTGGCTCGAGAAGCTGACAGTTCTGGCGCTGTTTTGGTGGTCTGGGTGAGCAGCCCAGCGAGAGAACAGTCTGGGTCTGTGCGTCTATCTGTAAGTCAGAGTTGTCATCGATAAAGCGAGAAAAAAATCAAAAGACAAAGTCTGAATCCTAGACGACCCAGATGAGGACTAAAACAAACAACAGACCCTGCCAACACCACAAAAAAAAAAAAAATCAGATCAGAGGTGACAGCTTGATAGTGACAAAAAATTCAAAAACACTCATTCTGTTTGGGAATGAGGCCAAAGCCATTTCAGTCTTAAATGTTTTCTGTAGCCTAAAAAAAAAAATAACAGCAGTGAAAAATCAGCAGCTCATTTCTAGCCAATATATCAAGTTGAACTGAGTGTTGAACACAGTGACAAGTTAATCTTGAAATTGTGCAGAATTCAGGCCTTAGATTAGGCTATTCGGACATTCATCTGCCAGAAGTTTCCAGGATTTGCGTGTGTAAGGGACGAGTATGGGCTGAAGTTTTAAATTGCCTTTTGTTTTAATTTTGCATAGAACTTCTAATTTTGGGAGGAAAGTGTAAATGTACTGTAAATGTCTATTGACCACTAAATGTATAGAGGCTACTGGGAATTTGAGGAAATGGAACTCAAATCACTCAAATTAAAGAAAAACTACACTGCAATAATTTGAATGAGGTGATGTAAAAATTTATTCAAAGACATGCATAACCTGAGTCTGAATACATGAAATGTTCCTCACATAAATACTGACTTAATAGCCATATTGCAAGTTGCTTATTAAGGTTGAGGTCAGAGCTCTGTGCATTGTTTCCTAAAGTTGGAAATCATAGGAAGACCATCAATACGATTAGATTTTTTATCATTGCTATTTTTGAATCAATATGATTCAATGGCATTAATGTTTGTGGTCTGCTTTGTCTCAAGTATATGTTTCTTATAGGTTTTAAAGTATTGAAAACTGCTACAAGTGTTTACTAAGCATTGAAATTATGTGAAACTGCGTCTTATTTAAATGTCATGAGTCATACAAAACGATAAACTTTTTCTTCTCACTCCATTGCAGAAGGTGGGAGTATTGTGCCAACTGCACACAAATTCAGCAGAACTTTCACAAAAAATTTAAGTATTTGTGGAAGATGCAAGCGGTTTGTATTTTCTGCAAAAGCTATGGCACATTTTAAAGTAATGTGTCAACTTCAGAATACAGGTATTCCCTGACTTACGAATGAGCCAACATTCATAAGTCTGATTTGTTCTTAAATCCGACAAAATTAGTCTTATGCACCTTTGACACGAATATAAAATATAAAGCATACCAATCCACACTGCCAACATTTAATCGCACCTATGGAAATGAATCTTACAGTGAAATGTTGTCTCTGCGCCTTTAAATCGCGAGGGGAATCCAGGATGCCATTTTGTCTCAGAGCTGTCTTCCACTGTATTGGATTGTGAACTCTACTTTGTTGAGGATTTCCCGAAATTAGGATTATTCACCATGAGGACAGCTTTACAGGACAGCCCTTTTGTATCTTCGTGCTTCCGGACTGATTCATTGAAACCGGTGAGGCCGACTCATTTCTCCTGCACCCTGACGCACATACAGTACAATACAGTACACCAGACTTTAGACGTTTTATACATTCACTTACACATTGAAAATATTCTATATAATTGTAAATACTGGTATGTGGTGCACAGCAGTGTCGGTTTTTTGTGCACTTTTTTTGTGGGCTACTTCCATGATTGAACCGGAAGTAGAACCGCAGTGCATTTATATTTGGAGAAATTCGTAACTCAAATGTTCATGAGTCAGGAAATACCTGTATTTAAGATTTGTAAGTTTACCTAAATATATATATTTTTTATTGAATTAATTCTGACTCGAAAACCTACTATTGACCAACATAAGGCTGCACAGTTCTAGCTCTTCCATTTAAGGTCTTTAAAACCATGTGCTCATGGAGCTTTCTTTGTGCACATGAGCATTGTCATGCTAGAAGGTTTGGGCTGAAAAGTGAAATGCTACATCATATAAAGACGTTCTATACACATGTGCTTCCAGCAGATTGTGTCAACAGTTTACAGATATCGGCATGATAACGTGTACACAGACCAGTGACTATATATCTATATATACTGTACTTTATGAATAGAGTATTTCAATACATCTGGCCATGTTTGCTCATGTTCAGTGTTGTACTGAAATAGCAATTATGTCAAATTTTACTTTCAGTTTGTCTCTTCAGGGATCACTTAGAGATTGGTACTTGCAAAAAATTGCAAACAGAAAAGGCAAATCAGTAGCTCCAGCCCCCAGGAGAAGACTACATGTCCAGGCTATTTGTTTTTCATAAATCATTGCTCAGTGAACACATTTTTAGCAGTATATATTTGTTTCTCTTCTAAAACAACCAGAGAAATAAAAAAAATAAATGCTTCTTACTATCACCTTTATAAAAAAGGTTTTATTTGTATGTATATTTAAGCAAAATGTGTTTCACAATGGCGTGACACACCTTGATGCTGTAACTATAACACTACAACCATCTGCTACATCATATACAGCAGCTTTCTCTAAACGGATTAATTAATTTGCACAGATGACATGCATCCTTTTCAGGATCAGCAACACACACACACACACACACACACACACACACACACACACACACACAGGTATGTGAAAATACTGACATACGAAAAAAAAAAAGAAGAAAAAAAACGCACCATAAGGTGTTATATAACTTTCTTGTTAGACACACACACACGCACTATATCACCTCGCAATTAAATATCCAGCGGGGGTGGGTGGGTGGGGGGGGTGCTGTGG
>JAOTQY010000003.1:9078844-9093151 GCA_026413445.1 Dolichallabes microphthalmus
TAACCATACAATATCTTGAATTAGACATTAGGGCTTTTCAGGCTCGTCTTATCTGCTTTCTACAGTGAGACACGAGATGCGAGTAGCATGGCAGGTATCTGGAACAACACCACTGATTGCAAGTCCTTGCAAAGACATGGATGTAAATGTATAAGGTCCTATCTTTATCCTCCCTAGCAAAGTGAAACTTTGTTCTGATTAGTCTCACTAACAAGTGGTTTTCTCATGACCACACAACTGGTAAATCCCAATAACGCGAGTTCTCATCACAATTAAATGCTCTTACTTTCATTATTAAACATTGCTATGGTATTCTTCATTCATCATGTTTTGTCTGACCACATTTCTTCCACAAAGATGATGATTCAGCACTATCTCTCCAGATTTTGATAAAGTGGTTTCTCAACCTAGTTCGAGTAATTTCAAATCTCCTTAGTTGTTTTCTTTGTTTAATGCAACCCAATAATTTGATCCAGTGAGCTGTGTGTGATAAGAGTATGCTGTACCTGAAACCCCAGGAGTCGATTGCACTGGCAAACACCACGTTTCCCTGGTCAGGGCTGAAATATAAATGCGAATCATCCGTTTCCTCCAGGCCTGAGCTCCAGTCATAAACCTGTTCGCCTCCATCGGTCTCAGGAGACTCTTCCTGAACCTGTGACTCCTTCACTGCACGCTCCTCCAGCACTTTAGAAGTGAACAGGGTGCCTGTCACAGCATTCACCTGCACAACATACACTTTAATCAGTCACATAACCCTACATTTTACAAGTCATAATAATCACCCTTCCAGTAATAAATAGTAATTGCATTTTTGTCACTGCTTCAACACAACAATGAAAGAGAAATCAAAATGAAGAAATCCATATTGAAATCTATATTGTACACATCAGTTGCAAAGTCAGTTTAAATTAACTATTTTAAAGCAATCCTTACAGATTTTTTTACAGATAAAATATCAATTACTTATTTAATGCAGCATCCAATGGCATACACTCCTGTTAAAATGTGCATATTTTTTCATTATTCCTTATTGGAAATGAAAATTGGTGTGGAGTGGAAATAAGTTCACAAGATAAGGAATATATTTTTGCCAGTCATTATGGTGACATGCATCGTTGCACTATAGAAAACTTCTGCTTGAACCAATCATTAAATATCAGAGCATTCTCACAAATACAAACAACCTGGTTGAGAATTTATATATATACACACACACACACACACACACACACACATGTA
Organism: Dolichallabes microphthalmus; assembly: GCA_026413445.1. Classification (NCBI taxonomy): domain Eukaryota; kingdom Metazoa; phylum Chordata; class Actinopteri; order Siluriformes; family Clariidae; genus Dolichallabes; species Dolichallabes microphthalmus. Next base: position 9,080,087 of record JAOTQY010000003.1, read on the forward strand.
TGTGTGTGTGTGTATTAGAGTCGTATTACATTACACATATGAGATGACTGCAAAACATCTAGAATTATATAGTGTAACATACAGTATAACCCTACCTGTTCGAGAATTTTCAGGAGGTGTGTGTAGGACTCTTGAGGACTCAGCTTGAGCTCCACAATCAGCCGGTCGATCTTGTTGATAACAAGCACAGGTCGAATGTTCTCCAGCCAGGCCTGCCGCAACACTGCTTGTGTCTGCAGCGGAAATAAAATTGTTAAAAAAAGAAAAGAAAAAAAAAAGAGGGAGAATGACCAGACAGGCTTGGAAGTTGATCCACAGTAAGAGCCATATGTATTCGTAAGGTATAAATGTCTTGGTCTAGTTCAGTACACGCAACCACAATACTGGGGGAACTGCTGATTTTACAGTTGTCAAAAAAGTCATAAATGACAACCTCCGCAAGCTGGAGAAGATGCTGTACTGAAGCATATTCATTGACGGGAAGGGAAAATTGTGGTAGGAGAAGGTGCATAAGGAACAGGGACGACTGTAGGTCTAAGAATGCTGTCATGAACTTGGGAGAGATTCATGAACTTGGGAGAGCTTCACAAGGAGTGGAGTGAGGCTGGAGTCGGTGCATCAAGAGCCACCACTCACAGACAACTTCAAGAAATGGGTTACGATTGTTGCATTTCTAGGTGTCAAGCCAAATCTGAACCAGAGACAACATCAGAAGAGTCTTACCTGTGCACAATTTTACAGACTGCTCAAAGTTTATTTAGCATCGATAGTTTGAGTGTCTAATGTTAGTGTCTGTATGTCAGATGATTACTAAGATGGGAAAAAGTTTAAGACATAGGACCAAACAATGAAGGAAAAGACTGGCTTGTGAGGAAAGATATTTATAGTTTACAGTTACTTAATAAGTGAAAACAGGAAGTGCATTGTTTCATATACCTTAAATCAATTTACAACACCTATAACACTATAGGAAGTGCTGTTATAGGAAAGTCTTTATTTATATCACCACCAGGGCAGTGGTTAAGGCTGTGGGTTACTGATCGGAAGGTCGGGGATTCGAACCCCAGCATCGCCAAGTTGCCACTGTTGAGCCTTTGAGCAAAGCCCTTAACTCTTTCTGCTCCAGGGGCGCTGTAAGCTGGCTGACCCTGCACTCTGACCCCAGTTTCCTAATTGGGATATGCGAAGAAGAAATTTTGCTGTGCTGTAAAAAAGTACATGTTACAAATAATTGAATATTCTTCTTCTTTATTCTCCTATAACAGCATACTCATTAAAAACGCTATGCCTCTTTTTTATATTATCCTCTATGAAAACATTTTATCCAGGTGAATTAGAAAACTGTTTATTCAGTACTAAATTTAAATCTGGCCCTGAAATTAAATGCGAACACTTACTGTCAGAAACAAGGCTATTGAAAAAATACTCAAGTAGCCAGTTAGTAATTTATTACACCATCCAACTGCAAAGACGTCCTCACCAAAGATGACTTCATACCTGAGGACACACTCCTTCTACCGCGTCCACGATTACGATGGCTCCGTCACACAGCCGAACAGCTGTAGAGACCTCCGAGGAGAAGTCCACATGACCGGGAGAGTCGATCAAATTAATGAGGTATTCATTGTCTCCTGAAAAGACAAAGAGGAACAAAGATAAGCTCACAACAATAACCATATTGTGTAATGCATTTAATGTAAATTTTGAAAAATATACTGTACCTGTTGTATAGTGTAAAGAAATGGCACTGGACTTCATAGTGATCCCTCGGATCTGTTCATCCTCCCGGCTGTCCAGGTACCTGAGCTACAAATACAACACAACGCTACTGTGACACAAACACACACAGAAAAAAAAAGATTATCTACATTTGATAAATAGAATATACGCACCTTTCCTGCCAAGCGAGTGGAAATGATGCCATTGCTCGCGACCAAACAGTCTGCCAGTGTCGTTTTCCCTGTAAACAGTTCACACGTGTGCATGATGAGTTAATGAAGGTGATGGAATGATAAAGCAATGCTTAAAAGTCACAACAAGCATGTATTAAACAATTATTAAACTGATGACGAGTAACGGTGCAGTCTTTACCATCCTATTATACAACTGGTGTGGCCATATGCACACACACACAGTCTGTATCTGCATGCCATCTTATCTCTTTATTACATTTCCCCTTGATTTTAACACTATATTAACATTAGAGCTTTGTGGATTAAGATAAAGCCAAACATACACAAGCCTATCAATCAAATACAAGTTTATGTGTCATTTTTTATTACTATTTTTGTATAATAATGAAGACATTAAGACAAGGAAATAACACACATGAAACCATGCATGTTCAAGAAGTTAAAACTATTTTAGATTTTAAATTCTCAACAACAGTCCTGGTTTTCTCAAACAGGCTTTGATAAAGTTATTTAATAGCTATTATCTGTAGCAAATTGCATATGAGAATCAATTAAATCTGACATCAGAAGAAGATGTCAGAATATCTGTGATACGGTTCTCTTTAATTTCACAGCTAGGATTAACCAGTTTACTTTACTTCTGAAATACAATCCAAAGAGCAGCAAGCCAGGAATGTAAGCAACTTTTAGAAATATAGCTTAATCTAATTTATCTAATATTCGGGTTTAACGCCTCAACACTCTTAGACCAGTGGAATATCCAGCCAAAAAGCAAGTTATTTGTTGTTGTAAAGTAATGCGGTCTATAATAAGCCATAGTTGTGCACTATATTCATCTCAATCAACTAAAACACACATCACAAGTTTACATTTAAAATCTGTACAAAATAATCCTGACAACAAACTGAATTGCTACTTACCATGGTCCACGTGGGCCAAAATACAAATATTTCTAATGTTTGACGTTTTCTTCTGTAGTGCAATGATTTTTTCTAAACTTGTGTGCCCCATTCTGACAATAATCTACAAAGAGAAAGACAGAGGAATAAAAAGATTAATTTTCAGAATGTGACAAAGTACAAGAGTCGTTCAAGTCAAACTGGGACTATTGGCCTGTAACTATTTAACAGAAACATTTAAAGAAAACTATAAGCACAGTATGGTGCTGAGACACTTGGCTGCAGTAAAACATCTGAACATTGCAAACATTTTAAAGAAGGCCAAATGTCTGTGAATGGAATTGTTCCTGTGCAGGAAAAGAAACGCATTCTTAACATTTTTTTTTAAAAACATGGATAACTTCGAACCAAGTTGCGGAAGAGACACATCTCCTGTGAAAACTGTACACAAAATCATTTACAAACATCATTTGCACATTACAGGAACTCAGCTGGGAGCTATGCCACATCCCCGATACAGTCTTGCTCCAAGCTATTTCCACATGTTTGAGCCATTAAAGGAGTTCCTTTAGGAGGCAAGCGTTACAGCCATGAAGCAAGCAGCCAGATTATGGTTCTGGCGTACTGAAAAAGCTTTCTGTGTAGCTGGGGATTGTATTGAGAAATAAAGGTAGTGCTTTGTCATTCTGCACCATTAAAAGTACCAGTTTGACTTGAACATTTGACAAATAATAAATGAAATTCATGATAAAAATTCTAACAGAAGTAACTGCATTACTATAGCTTATGGATACTTTCCTGAGCTTAACATGACTTGATTGCCAAATTTAATTCTGCATATATTTGCTTTTCAAACAGGAAGACAGAATAGTGATCAAAATACAATGGACCTACCACCATATCGAATCCGACTCAACATATTAACTCCAACACACAAAGGCTGGTCAAGAGAAAGAATAGTAAAGAAACATACACAACTACATGAACAAGCATGTGTGATGCTAACTGGCAGCTCCTTAAAGCTGATTTTTCAGACCAGCCTTCCTTAAAATAGCTAATGCCTCCTTTTCCGCTCTTGACTTGACTCATTCTCTGTCTTGAACTCTTCATCTGTTTTATCCGGTACTTCAACAGTCTCATTCTTCTTGATATGTTTCCTCTCAACATCTAGTTGGAGTTCTATAGTTTGCATCAGTTTTTTTTTTTTTGTATTTCGCTTCCACCACATCATACATCGACAGATTCTCCCCTCTCTGAAGACTTAGCTTGTCTGCCGTTTCTATGGCAGTTATTTCAGGGGTTGGTTTGCCAGCTCAACGCCCATTTGTCATTCATACTCTACGGGCAATTTGGTAATCTAGACCCTAATCTGCATGTTTTTGGATTGTGGAAGGAATAGCGGGAGTGTTGTGGGAGAACACCTATCAACGACAGGAAGGACATGCAAACTGCATTCACACAGACTCAAAGTGGGTATTGAACCTAGACCCTGGAGGTGCGAGACAATAAATATAATGTTTTAAGATTATTTGTTTAAACACGACACCCCTGTCATGTCAGTGCTGTCATTTGTCTCTGCCTCCATTACAGAATGCAGTGTGGTTAGTTAACGTTTACTGAATGTACTTTGCACTTTATTTTCCTTTCCTTTATTAGCACAATTTCCTGCGTGTGCTCTGAGTCAATGAAGTCCAATTTTGTCACACTGTTGGAGCTGTCTGCACGTGTTACTATAGCAACCAGCATCCCAGAATACAGAAATCTGTTAGTTTAGCCCTGTAACTAACAGAAGCTTTAAGCGGTCATATGATTATCTCATATATGTGTAGTGAAAGTATATATGCAACTTTCATATTAAAACACCTGCAAAGTTAGCCGTTGTAGTTAGCTAGCTAACTCAGCTAAATGTTATGCCTTGGCTTTCTGAAGCATTTACCTTCAACTGTGGATAACAGAGTTCATATGCAGTTATTGAAAAGTAAACAATGAATATGAGAAAAGCTCGAATTTGTGAAATATGTGATATGTGAAAAGCACAACTCAGTAAAAAGCATGACAGGCTCTACTCACGTTGTTTTGTCTTTTCCCGGAAGTAAATTGGAGGTGACGTCACGGTGATGTCACAACAAATCCTCCAATAGGAAAATCGTATTTGAACGATATTCTACTCAGATTCATTCAGTGCGCTTGTATGGTATAAATATTTTAGTTAATCCATTAAAAAATATTTTAAAGTTTAGAATTCTAGCACTATGTGAAATTTCCGCGAAATAAAACAAATTAAAATAGTGTCGAATCACAAGGAGTAGCATTAGTATCATCCGCTTGTCTTTTTTCCTTTTTTTTTTTTGACTGGAGGATTATGGGATATGTAGGATTATGTATGGGACTATAAATTGAACAGACTCATAAACGAATGACGTAATATTCTGGTCTTTGGTCGTCAAGAGGACTCTTATTTGTTGTCATGGAGAGTTGCCATAGAAACGTATGTTACGAGTCGCGAGCGCGGGGACTCGAGGTTGGCACTGAGTGTGGCTCCTGAGACAGGAATTCAATAAAATTAATTTAAAGTTCTCCTGTTTCAGTGTTACAGCCATGGAGCGACGCTGTGTGTGTGAAATCTGCAACTGCGGGTAAGGCTGATCATACATCCAGGCGAGAGAGAAAAAAGTTCTGTTACTTTTGTAAATAATTTCATTGTATTTAGTTTATAAAGAGTCTTCACCAGGGACTGGTCTTCCTCAGTATGAGGCACAGTACTGAAGTGTATATATATATATATATAATATATATATTACCACTGTTGCCCCGCACATCCTGGGTCCGAGTTCAATTCCCCCCTCGCGTCTGTGTGCATGGAATGTGTGCTTGGTGGGTTTCCTCCCCCAGACCTAAGACATGCACATTAAACTAATTGGCATCCCAAACTGCCTTTAGTATATGTGCCCTGCAATGGATAATGGATTGGCATCCAGGGTATACCCCACTTCTTTTTTAAACTCGAACAGCAGCAATGTGAATACTTGTTAACTAAATTCTATGGTTCCTGTAAAGATGTCTGTAGTTGCAACATCATTGATGCTATCATGTAATCGTCAGTAATTAAATATCAATGTTCAATAAATGTTCAATAAATGTTCAAAGCTCTTAAAAAATACCATCATATTAATGATATCCATTATTCATTCATAACTAATGGAATGTTTAGTATTTATCTCAGAAGATAGAAGGTCCATCATACAAGTGTATATAGTCATATAGTTTACCTTGCAGTTGCACATTCTGACCAATCAGAATCCAGAATTCAGCAGTATGGTGGAATCTAAGGATCTAAATGAGGCATTGCAGCATTGATTATCCCTACTGTATATCCAGAAAACAATAATAAGCTATAAGTAGTTTATTCATTTATTTACTTTTACTTGACCTGTCTGTAGACGCCACCGTTGCAAACAACAGCCCACAGCACTCTACACGAATGGCTGCCAGGATTGTGTAGTGACTGAGTACACTGAGAAATACCCAGGCTACAAGAGTTATCAGCCACGCAAGAGCCTTAAACCCAAACAGGACGAAAGAAGAAACCGTGAACGAATGGATGGGACCACCACCTTTAGGTAAAAAAAAACAAACACTTTCTACGAAGGGTGTTCAAGTCAAGCCAGATAGAAAGTTTGCTCAGTAGACCAGAGCCATGATCGGACCACGTGCTTCATGTCTGAAATCCTGGCCTCCCAGGAACTCCTTTAATGATGCAAACATGTGAAAATGGCTTAGAATGAGGGCAGGACTGTAATATGCAAGTGGTGTTCATGAATGATGTGTACAGTTCCCACAGACAGGGGATACTGCTTTTTGAATACTACTTAAAAACATTTGCACCACTCTCATGTATTTATGAGCCTCGTAAAGTCTTCTGTAAGCATCAATCTGTTTTTATACATTTATTCAGAAGTTTACATTACATTCAGTCCCAGTTTTACTTAAACACCCCTATTACGTATATATATACCCCAAATGCCTAAAATAGTAAGGTAAAATGTATAAATATCAAAATAATTATATATATATAATTAGGTTGTCTGCATGTAAAATTTCATACTTCATGTGGCCTTTCTTGAATAGTGGCTTTTTTACATGCAACTCTCTCATACAAGCCACAATTGTGGAGAATTTTTTATATTGTTGTCACATAAACACAATGACCACTCTTTGTCATAAATTCCTGCAACTGCTTCAGAGTTGCTGTAGGCCTCTTGGTAGCCTTCTGTCCAGTTTCCTCCTGGCTCTTTCATATTGTTTCGATCCAGGTATAGTTTGTTTTGTATCAAATACCTTCTACTGTACATCTTAATAATAGATTTCAGTGTGCTTCTATGAGGGGATGAATCATTTTCTAAAAGGCTATCATTTACTTGGATGTTAAAATTTTCCCATAGTACAGCTGTATAAAACAAAAAGATTTGTTTGTGATTATTTTAAAAGGGGGATTCTTTGCTATACCCAATGTAAATGGCAAATTTGTCATATCACTGACCAAAACTGGGTGTTTAAATTTACTTGGAAAAGTCTCATTTATGTTGCTGTCCCTGCCTCATTCTGTTTTATATGCAACAGATCTGATTTTGTTGCTTATGAATTGAGTCCGCGCCCTGGGAAAAAAAGAGCTGAATACCAACCCAGTCAAGGTGTGATTGACTTGGCCACTACGTACAACCAGGAGTTTGGCCCTTACGAAATAGAGCGTGTTTTACCACAGCGGCCAAAGGAGAGAATGCGAGGTGCTTCTGGAAAGGTGGACACAATACCAACCTATAAAGGTAATACAGGAGAATGAGGAGTACTCTTAAAGGCTACTTCATTTTCTTTTGTTGTAAAGTGACATTCAGAAGATATTGGGGAGTAGAAAATCTCTCAAGGAGCATTCAGTTAATCTTTTTTTTTTTACAGTATTCCACAGTGCTCACTTTTTAGCTTTCATTTGCTGTACATTAGCGTTTTATTTTACACATGTTTAATTTACATTTTAGGGATGTAACCAAATACAAATACATTGGTCATTGTTGTTAAACAAACAAACAAATTTATATATTGATGTGATGATAAGGTGCACATTTACTATCTATCAAGCATACGCAAAGGTGCCTCAAAAAAGATCTGCGTTTCGGTTATATTAAAACTTTCTTTGGCCACACTGTCTTATCAGCGCTTTCCTTTCAAGGCTACTGTCTCCTGAGTCAATGCTGTGCAGGTGTGATTGTTCATTTGTCATTTGTAACACTTGTATATATTGTACCTGTATAAGCTTCAAAAACAAGCATTGTAATGTACAATTGTCACAGATTTTGTGTACATGGCAAATACAATTAAAAGGTCACTTTGTTTTGTTTGACTATATAAGACACGGAAATAATAGCTTTTGGCTCTTTTGTAATTTTTTTGCACAAATTTGTTTGTTTGTTTTGTTTTGATGTGTTTTTGTGTGTATTCATTTTTGCAGAAGATTTCCCTGGGTGGGAAATTACCAGACGAGAGCTCACCAGACCCAAGGTGTCTTACCATCCCCCAACTGAGAAGTTTGGAAATGCCACAACATTCCAGGATGATTTCATTCCACGAGGTCTTGTTCCACGCGAGAGCTTCAAACCTTCTTACGTACCCAAGCAGTCTAATGTTCCTTTTGATGGAGTGACCAGTAACCGGATGGATTATATACCTCACCCAGTGGATGTGCATTTAGTCAAAGCACCTCATGATTACAAACCCAGTGACGAGCCTATGGAAGACCTCACAACACACCGGCATGACTTCCAAGGCCTGCCAGTTCAAATGGCCAAGAGCTGCAAGCCTAAATACACTGCAATATCCAGTGGTGCAACCTTCCAGAGCAGCACTGAGTTCCGGGATCGTTTTCAACCATGGGCTGTATCTCCACTACGGGTGCAGAACAAGTCAGCGTATAGGATTCCCACAGAGGAAATGGATCTGAACACAACAACGGGGACAACCTTCGTCAAACACAATGTCCAGCCGTTCGTCCCCAGTAGGCCTCTGTCGAGGCCAGTTGGTTCCTCTGTTCCTTTTCAAGGCAACACCACTATGAAGGAGGAATTTAAAGCCTGGAAAGCCCAGCGGCAAGACATTATTCGCAAACCCCAGGAAATCCACAGAAACAGTGGGAAGATGGAGGACATGAGCACTTTTAGGGCCCATTTCGTCCAGCACCAATTGCAGCCCAATATCAGTTGCAAGCCACTCGCTGCCCCACTGAGGAGCGAAGAACCTTTGGATGATGAAACAATGTACCGCACTGAGTTCACACCCAAAAAGATCAGCGTGTGTCCAGCTAGCTATGAGCCAATACCGGGCTTTGTCTTTGAGAAGGTTGATGACAGAGGTCACAGGTCTGGTTATTATTATTACTACCATTTTTATTATTACAATTATTGCATATATATATTACATCACAGATTTGATTAGCAAATTCGATTAGCAAGGTGTCAATGATGTACAACATGGCTCTGACATCACTGCTGACTTAAATGTGAATGGTTTTTACAGTATTAATGTACTTAATTATACTAATTTATGGGGACTAATAATAAACTCAGAAAATCAAAATAGTTCATATGGGGAGGATTTCTGTAATGAGGTGTTTAATATATATGGAAGGAGTCTCCAGTGTCAGAATATTGCAATGACCAGTAATTTACTGACGTGAGAAAGTGTTCAGGAGAAAGAATGTCATACATCCTGGGTACCTTTTTGCCCACTTAGTTGAAGGGAGAGAAGAAAGGAGATTGTATGGTGAGGAAATAACTGTTTATAGCCCATATGCATGAGCAATAGCAGGAATTAATATTTATTTCAAAGGTTCCTCAACATTCAGTATAACTATAATGAATCTTTTGTCCATTAACATGTTAAAGTGATATCTACAGAGATATCTCAGTGGTATGCAGGGAATAACACACTTTGGGTCAGGTGTTTGTAGAAAAATAATCAATATATCAGGCGACACCACTCCACACCATACCACTCCATTTTGGATTCTTTTCCTATACCAGCATACCCCCCAAGTTTTTGTAACTTTATTAGAACCTTTTGTATACATCCAATACATTTACATATTTTTCTGGTATATCTCTGGTACATGTCTGACTATATTTAATCTGTCTGTTTATCCAGGTTCTTCCGTAAACTGAGCTCCCAGGACCAGATGGTGCTGTCAGAGAGGAATGATGCAGGCATGGCATAGGCGTGGATGTAAAGACATTAATTAAAGATATAACCAATACAAAACAAAAACAGCAGAAATCGACAGCAGAGTCAGATCAGGTGCAAGACAAAGACATACCCCTGACTTGGGCTCATATTTACTAAACATCTCAGAGTAGGAACTCAAAAATTCTCAGAGTGACTCAATTTTGGTCCTACTTTTAGAAGTAGGAGTAAGAGCAATTAATCAACATACTTGAAATAGCAAATCATTCCTAGCTTCACTAAAATGTAGGAGATGTCCTAACTGGTTAGGAGTAGCGAGGAAATGGGGTTCATGAGAGAGTTTTCCTTTGATTATGTATTTTCATTTTACTACCTCCTCCACAAGCAAAACTTTCTCATTCTTTCTCCAGTTTGGATTACATTTTGATAAGTAATTTTGATCAAATTATGACAGACCTAAACAGCTCTATTATAGGGGCTTGAAACAGGTATTATTGGTGCAGTCTGATTAGGATAACGTAAATTCATGCATCTGTAAGTTTTGTCTGTGTGCATAAAACTGTCACACTGAGTTCAACTGGTGCTGAGTTCAATTACAAAAATCTTTCAGAACTACCCACTATAATGTGTAACCTGCTTTGTAGCTCTCGGTGTCAACCAGTGACGTCACACGTTTTCCTAGGAGCCGTCCTACTCCTCGCTGAAAGTAAGAGTAGGAAGCTTCCTAAATAACTTTTATGTATGAATACTTTTAGTCCTAAATTAAGCATGATATCTGAGTGATTCTGAGATGCTTAGTAAATATGGGCCCAGAATTATTTATACACAAACTAATCAGACTAAACTAAATTCACGACTGCAAACGAGATGATATGACTGGTGAAAAGCACGCTGGGAAGTAAATTCCTGAAACTAATGTCACCATAAAAGATTCAACACAAAACACAATAAACAGGCACATTGGTGCAGAGCAACCTCCAGGGGTTATACCTACAGTAACATCCCCTCCCAAAGGTCACACCATAGGTGACCCACTACATCCATACCCCCCCCCACCCCCAAACTGAGGCTGAAGCACCACTCATTGGAACCAGGTAGGAGCTTGGCATGATGGGAGTGGTCTAAATGGCCATGAAAACCATCCAAGACAAAAAAATTGGCAAGGACACAGAACTGTAAGATGTTGACTGGCAGAAAGATGTTGAGGTGTGCAGAGGTCATGAAGTTCCCGAACCTGGGTGGCCAACTAAAGAACATTTGCTCACAATTTAGGTGGTAGAGGAAGCGTGTGGCCCAGGTGACCCTTCAGGAAAGGTATGATCAATGAATGGCTTCGAAAGGTGCTATCGAGCACCTTTGGAATAGACTGGAATAGAGCTTGTTATCCAGACCTTCTCATACAACATCAGTGCCGGACCTCATAAATGCTCTACAGAATGAATGGGCACAAATTCCTGCAGAAACACTTGCAGACAGCCTTCCAAGAAGCGTGGAAGCTGTTATAGCTGCAAAAGACGGACCAACTCCATACTGAAGTCTATGTATTTGGATACAGTGTCATTGCAGGTTTGGCCAACTACTTTTGACCATGCATTTTGTACATTCACACAGATTGGGAGCCCTTTTACACCAAGTGCTTCTTGCTCTCTTGCACCTCTCCTTTTCCCTCTGCCCATCATGTTAACTCTTGTCTTCCGCTCCCCCACGTGTTTCACCTTTAAGTCGGTCTCACATTCTGTCAGAGAAGGAAGGGTGATGCAGGCCCGGCGTAAATGTGGACTTAAAAACATTTATTAAAGATAGAGGCAAACAGAACAAAAATAGGAACAGTACCATAATCGGATGTGAGAAAGACATAGCCATGACCAGGACTATTTATACACAAACAAATCAGTCTAAATCTTAGACTAGATCCAGGTGACTGCGAACAAGATGACATGACTGGCTTATGGGCGCAGAGCACCCTCTAGGGGTTATCCTTGACAGGTGCAGGCTTGTAAAGCAGTGGCCCTGTTAGCTTAGAAGCAGAGTGGATAAAGTCTAGGAAAAGAAAACGAACCTCATCTGTCATAATTGAATCAGTATAATTAGTTGTAATAAATCAGCTGCTATAATAAGGTATCGTATATAATCTAAGTGGCATTATGGCATGAGATTAATGATGTGTTTAAAAAGGTAAGAATTACATTAGGTATAATGATATCAAAGTTGAAATAATTTCAAATGGTGTATAGTAATATAAGTAATATATTTTTTAAAAATGATTTGTTGATGATACTGGTCCATATTAAAATTGCAGTATTCTTTACGGTCTTGATGTGGCATAAGATTAATTCTGTTCTCAACTCACATTCTACTCACAATTCAGTCAAATACATTCGTATCACTCTCACCTTGTTGATACACATATTTGTGAGGTTTTATGGTGGTGTTGATATTACACCTTTTTTCTTTTTTACTTATTGCCCTTCATAATTGATTGCCCCACACTTGTCTGAAGTTTGACCCCTCTCTGTTTTGGGCCACGAGATCCTGTGCTGATTTGGATTGTTAATAAATGGCCCACGCCTACGAGGGTGAGTCAAAAATGGTATGCACTCTGGTTGCAGAATATATTTGAAAAATAATTTTTAGAAAAGACAAACACATCATTTTACATATAATCTCATTGCTTTTTAATACACTTTATGCATCTGTCAACAAGCTTTCCTGTTCCTTCTTTAACTTTCTCACAACACAACACTTTCCCCATACTGAGCACAAATATATCTTTGATAAATAATGGCAGCAGGTACATCCTCAGACCACAAAAAAGAAATCACTGCACACTGCACATTTTTGACTCACCCACGTACATTAAAGGGTTCATTAAATTACATTTTCAAATATAGTTTATTAACAAAAACAGATGACAGATTAAAATTTATTTTAAAAATACTTGTTTGTGAGGATAAAAAGTATCTTGTGATGATAAATTACAATGTTTTGAGATTTTTAAACAATAATGAGAAACAACATTTAGACCA
>JAOTQY010000003.1:9121006-9133457 GCA_026413445.1 Dolichallabes microphthalmus
AAAGACCCGCCCTCCTCACTGGACAGTTAAAAAGACCAATCAAACTAACGATGACATCAAGTATTACCCAATCAAAAAATAGGAAAGGAGGCATCTTCATAAAATGCGTGTGGGATGATTTGCATGAGACGCTGCTTTAAAAAAATATTTATAAAAAAATTTAATAAAAATACGGGACAAAACCTGTCCCGTATTGATTCAAAACAGGACGCGCAATTTCATTCTCAAATACGGGACGATTCCGTATTTTAAAGGACGGGTATCAACCCTAGTTCTAGCAGGCACAAGCTATTTGTATGCATACAGTAATCATCTGTATACAGCCTATAAGAAGTGTTACTATAAAAAGAATCAGGAAGGGGGTTGTTTTATGGGCATAGAGGCACAGGAAAGTTCCCTTTTATTCCGTTTTTTTTTTTTTTTTTTTACAAAACCTTTAAAAAAAATTTTTTTAAATAAAACTAACAGCTAATATAGGCATTTGTTCTAGTGGAGGCTAGACAGAAAGAAATAACCCTTTGATAACCAGTCATTCCTGTGATAGCTAGCAAAAACCTACTCTAACTTTAGTTAACCAGCATTACCGACCTAAGGTAAATTAAACTAGTTTGCAATAACCTACTCTAAATTAAGTTGCCACATCAGGTAAACTGCCATCTGGGTAAACAACATTAACAACAAAACAAAAATAACCAGCTATAAATTTCAGTAACCTCCTAGCGCAACTTAGCTAGTTAAGCTAGCATCATTAAAGAACTTAAGGCAATTGCTACCTGTTGCAGTCATGCAGTCCCAAAAGCAGCTAGCACTTTAGCTAAACATGAGTTTGCAGCATGTCTGTTTGCAGCATGTCATGTTAGCATTAAGTCTTAATGGTGAATGATCTGATGTGGTAAGAATCTTTTTTATACATAAAAAAGTGGTATAGAAATCATTAAAACTAAAAATACAACCATAATCTGATCTCAACATCAAAATCCATAAGCTAACGTTGCTAACCATCTCTGACTGGCTGGTATATACTGGTCATTAGCCTGAATTTACAAAAAAAAACATGTGTTCATGTGATTTTATTCATTTATCTTCAGTAGCCATTTTATCCTGGTCAGGGAATCTGGAACCAATCTGAGCAATACTGGACACACACATACACATACAGTACACACGCACACATACGCACACCCAGACATCCGAACAGCCTCAGCTAAAATGACAGATCAGATTTTTCCTGCAGTCTTGAGGACCAAAGAATTGCCGGTGAAACTCTGAGATGAAGTTGTTAGATGGAAAAAGCTGGAGAAGGTTATAAAAAGATCAGCAGTGTTTTGAATCTTCCTCAATGCACTGTGAAATCCATTATAATTACTTCCATTATACCAAGTGGAAAAAATATGGCACAACCCAGAGACTACCAACATCAGACCGTCCTTTCAATTTGAGCGCTTGGGTAAAAAAAGCAGGACGTTGTCAAAGAAGTTACAGAGTTCACTGGGTAAAACAGGATAACCTGTTTGCAACATCAATATCATGATATCTGCTCTTTATGGGAGAGTTACAAGAAAGAAACACTAGCAATAAAGCATTTTATTTAAAAGCAAAGCGTTATTTTTGCGGTTGACAGTGCAATACCCAGATTACACATTCCTAGCATAAAACACAGTGGTCATAGAATCATGTTTTGGGGTTACTTTCTCCTGGAGACTGAAATGAAAAGCTTTTATCATCAAGGAACAAATAATATAACTAAACTCTTGCAGAGAAACTGTTAAAGACAGGCAGCATTCTGTGTCTGCGGCAAAAACTATAATATTATATACATACTGAATCCACTGATGTTCACTCTTTTTAATTTAAATCTAAATCTTTAATTAGCAAATCTAAAATCTGAGGACTGACTGTTTACACTGTTATGTGAAAGTGATCAGATTGGATTTGGCTCTGTTCAGACTGGCAGCCCAAAACCACAACATCACATTGGTTGCTTTGGTAACACCGGTGGCTCGCATGTGACAGAATATTTTCTTGTACTGTATATATCACCCTGTATCTGTACAGTACCTCTAACTTTTCCTTTAATGATGTATCTCCCAAAGGCCTATCAGACATTTCAATTCATCTTCTGTCCATGGAATATTGTTCTTCATTTCCATACTGCAGTTAAGCCAGCTGATCTTCCTGAAAAGTAATTTAGCTCCACATAAAAAATTCAAGGGAAGAAGTTGAAACTTGTAGAAAGTTAAGTTGCTACAGTATGCTTTGGGATCCCCCCCGCCCTTGGTGCAATTACTGTTAAGTATGTAAAAGCTGTGACCCTGAATTTTCCTGCAGCTAAATTAACCTTAAACTAGCTTAATCAAGAAGAATAACTATCTCTTCATTTTTCCCCCATCATCTTTATCTTCAACACAGATCCATACTCATACTACATACATGATAGTGAACTTCTGTGTCATGTTGCAAGTAGTAATGAACAGATTGAATTGGGTACAGCATCCAGACTGTAATACATCTTTAGGAATCCTATTTGAATCTGATTTCAAACTTACATTTCATACTACATGAAAGCAATCTGATTCCAAGATCATCCCAATCTGGTCATGCCAAATATACAGTAGGATTTGGCCTGACAGTCTGAATAAGGCCATAGAGACCTACTTCCCAGCAGACTCCATAACATTGTGTGATGTCATATAGTTGTGATTAGATTGTGACTTTGCCACTCAAAACACAACACTGTACCAACAATGACATTCGCTAGTCATAATAGCTTTTAAATGATAAAATGACGTTGGAATAACGTTGAATGAATGAACCCAAGACAATGTTGCAAATATAAACACATTTGTAGCATTTATTCTTTTTTCTTAACCAAAATAGGCTCTTGACATTCTCATGCTGCTTTTTTTTTAAAACTGACTTGCCAACCCTACCTTCAGGGGCAGGAAGGCTTTCCTCAGACTGGTCTAAAAATGTTACAGCTCAAAATAGGCCATCTGTCTGTCTGCCATTTTGTTTACATGAGCTATTCACACTTTGTCTTCATGGTTTTGTGGGATTCCAGCTCCTTTTGGCTAAAAGATGGAAAGTGAGGGCAAATGGCGCACACATTCTTTTATTTCAGTAAATTTGCTGAGTCTGAGTATAGATTTTCTGGAGACAGAAGCAAAGAGGAGAACAGCCATTGAAAATTAGCCTCGCAGCAGAGAAAATGTGGAACGAAGGCAGACAGATAAACAAATAACTAAGTGCTTGTGATAAAGCCTTATTAGGAACCAAATGATAACAGAAAGGATTAGCAAGAGTTTGAGCTAATACAGGCCATGGCCTTCAGACACATCCTACAAGACCGAGAAATAATGAGGTGACATTTTACAAACTTTGTCCTTAAAGGCAGGACAGAAACAATGGTATTAAACTGGATATACAGGAATGTTATTATATTATTTGTAAATTACTTGCAAGATAATCTTCAAAAGTGTTGCAATTGGCTGTAAAATCTGGTTATTACATCTTAATATGTTAATTTTATGTTTAGTTCTAAAATTTCTCAACAGCCCACAGCAAATCAAATTGCCCCATTACTTAAGTTTTGGTCCTCTTTTGGTATGTCTTGGTTTTGGTATCACTTTGTCTAAGAGTCTAGTTTTGTGTTTCACAGTTCTGCTTAGAGTCTGATGGTCTTTCTTTGAATTACAGTGTCCATGAGTCTTCTGTTGTTTTTTTTCTTGTTGCTTAATGTTCTCTTGTATATCAATAAAATAAAGATCTGTACTTGCATCCACCTGAGTTGCTACTATTCAGACAAAAAGCTACATTAACACAGAACATGGATGCAGCAGATTTGCGAGGGAGTGGGATTAGTACTGTGTGTGAATTGCTCGACTTCATGTGCCCTCTTATGAACTTTGTAAGGAGACTTCCCCCATACTCCTTTCCCCACTGACGCTGTCGCTTACATGATCCAGTTAGACATATCACTCTTTCCTGTAGAGAATGGTCATCTCCATGCTCTGCTAAGGACATCACTGCCCCCCCACCCTTTTACGATGTACATTGCTCGTCGCATCCCCTGCCTTGTAATGTCCGTTGCTAACCCTTCCTTCACGGTGGCTGTTGCGCTCCCCTTCGGCTTTGTCTTCACTTTCACACTGGTTAAACAGTGGTCGGCACTCAGTTTCTATGATCTGCCTGGGAGCTTGCTCCACACTTTAGCAATAAGGAGGGAATTGCTCTGCCTTTCTGCCAAGTGGAGGATGTGGCACCTCCAACTGTTTGCACTAAGGACAGTGGTCCAAGAGACCATGTCAACCTAAAGATCTGCCCGTCCAGGCCGCCTTCTTGAGGGTGTTTTACATGTCAGAACCTGCATGTTAAGGAGGGAGGAAAGGTTCAGAGTGGAATACACTTCCGGTCAACCCCAGTAAGTCACATGTTACTAATCACTCTCACCTGTGTCACATTTACAGTATGCCTTGGACCATTTAATAAACTGTTTGTTGAGTAATGCTATGAATTGCACCTGTTATGAATATAATTTACTGTTGTGCATTTCATACTTCTGCTAAGAGTCTGTATGTTCTTTTTGTCTTTCAGATGCTAAACTGCATTTGTTACTGTTTACAATAATGTTATCTTTTACATTTCTATCCTAAACCATACGCATAAACATATTTACTACACCATTATCAGCTACTCTTAAGGTTCAGATAGAGCTACTCCAATCCTTATTAAATATAAAGAAAAACATAAAGCACACTGGGCAAGATTGTCCCAGGCCTCTCCTGCTGGGTTGTGAAAAAAGCTGTCTAATGCAGTGGAGGTCTGACTCTATGGATGTCAATCAACAGAGCCTTTATATCGGGCCAAAACTAAGAGCTGCAGTGTGCTGGCTCAGTGATGGAGACAGCCCTGAGACAGTCTGTATTTATTTTACAGAGCCATATCTCAGTTATCCAGAGCTACTTCCATGCAGGGGCTGAAAAAGAAGGACCACATCAGAGTCAAAATGATTGAGGGAGAAAAAAGTCCTTCCAAACATACTATCTTGGATCTACTCAGTGAGTGGTGAAAATCTTGAAAGCTGAAAGGGCAGTGTGTACTGTTAGGCCAAGGGTTCATTTATATGGTTGGAACCACTTTATGTTTTTATTTCATATTTTTCGCCTGTATGAGCAATGTGGCAGTGAGATTCAAGTCCTTCAAAAAATGGAAGAAGCTCTTAGTCACCCGTCGTTGGAAAAGCTCTGATCTGGTCTTGTCTCCTACAAGCATCATATACCGAGGTAATTTAAATTCACAAATTGTAGTAGATGTGGAGAGCAAGCAGTTCAGGTATCAGCTTCAAAGCTTACAATCATTTAGGGTAGTCATTGGCTCATGGGCAGCATAGTCATCTGTAAAGAACTGGATATTACAACCCAACATTATAAAATTTACATTAATCATTGAATGAGTTTTTATAATTTTTTTAAATAAATGTTAGATTGAATTACATTTTCATGTGGTAATTTACTGGACTACTCTCTTGAACTGAATAGGTTTAAACCAAATCTTAACAATTCAATATGATACAATTGTATAAATAACATCAACTTCTGGATCTGCTATTTTGTCAGGGGAAAGTTTAGGAATAAAAAACTCTTTGCTGCCAAAAACATCTAAAGGTTATTAAAATAATAGGAATAGTAGTAAAATAATAATGCCTAAAATAGAATTTCCTAATACTGTAACAGTTAGATAATGTTCATATTTCACTGCTTGTTGAATGGTTTAGGGTCCCTGGCTGCAAAAATTTTCAGAACTTTTTTTTATTATAGCAAGCAGGATGAAAGGTCATGGGTTAAAGTGGGCTGGAACACTGCCATTCCAACACATTCAATAAAAATGCAGTTCATACTGTACCAAATATTCTAGAGTGCTACACTCTTTTGTCTTTGGTTCATATTAATGTTAAGCAAAGTGTTAAATGAACTTTTTGTATGTTGAAGTCTGATTGTACCTTGGTTCACCATCAGGCTCATACCATGAAGATACTCGCTCAACAAAATCAGAACGTAGTATACATCAATACACTGCTATTAAAAGTCACACAAGTGAAAAAGTGCATCATGTGTGCTTTTGTCTCAAAACTCAACTATCGCATGTGTCTATAAACTTTAGCCGGAAAATGAGGTGTCGTTTTTCCCCCAACTTCCTAATCCCACTGTGATAGGTGATTAGATGGGCAGAACAGAACCATGTGATCAACTTTATTTTCAGATTGGCTTATTCAAAGGTTATTGGAACTAAAGACAAGTCCCCGTTGTGCTTTCTGGAGCAGAACGCAATCAAATTGTCAGTTTCACTACAGTCAGTGTGAACGCAATTCAGCATGTGCAGGTGGCCCAAACACCAACGTTGATCCAAATATTTGAGATCTTTGACTGGCAGGTGGCTTAACTGGCATAGAGACAAAAATGTAGCGGTTAGGTCCATGTCCAAATCCTAACTGACAACATAGATAAGATGAAAAGAAATTTTGCAATATGCAGGGTTCAGTGCTCTGTGATTATAAGAGAGATCATCATTCATCATCATTCTGATCCGTAATGACAGTGTAATATACTAAGGAAAGCTCAAGAGCCTATGTGGGTGGGCTTGTGGTCTCGTCTTTTATGCTGTATTACACAAAATGAAGTATCTGCCAAACCAGAAGATCAAATTGTTTTGCTTTGCATTGTAAAGGTCAGATATAAGAGGTGGATAAGATACAAAAATTACACCTAAAATTAAACTTCTTTGCTCAAGTCAAGTTAAATTTTATGCTTCAGGGAAGATAAGGAGTCAAAAACCACTCTGGTAATATAGTGTGACGGGGATATAGAAAGGTACGTTTAATAATGTCCTTTTCCTCTAAGACAGAGGGTATCTAGTTTAAATATTGTTCTTAAAACATTGAATGTACTAAGAGTCACCGGGCTGGCATGAGAAAACATGCTGGTCTATGAGGAGTTCAGTTTGTTCTGGCTAAGACGACAAACCACTCTGTTTAACCAGCCTCTTACAGGGTGATGCAACATAGATGAAGAGTGAAAACAGGGATGGAGGAGGAAAAAGATAGTAGAAAGTTTTATGCCAATTCAGTGCAGTGATTAAAATAACCAGTGTCGGGCAGAGACAAAAATACAATCATGAAAGTACAAAAGTGTTTTCTCCAGTTCTGCTCAGTGCAACTGAGGCCACTGTGGGCTGTACAGAGATGAATGTATTTGGGTTAGAGCTGAGGTCACTTCTGTCAAGTTCTGACAGTACTTGTTACAGAATGGTGGGGAAATTTTCAAATAGACACACACAAAAAAAAAATAGAGTTCAGATTCAATGAAACAGCAAATCATGGAATTTAACACATTGGCCATCTATGGAAAGTAGTCTACAGGATTACTTTCAAGCTAACAGGTCATTAAAATATGATGTAACTTCATAGCCTATGATGAAAATGCCATAAATAACGAAAAATGGCATATTTAGCGTGGCTAAATTGTTTTCTCCTTGACTGCTGAGCTGCCTCTGTGACTTAGGAAAGAGAAACTGGGCCACTATTTGCACAGTCATGTCTTGGTCTTGGAAGACGGGAAGACAATGTTTAGCGACAGTCTGGGTAGAAGTTGAGCTAAAGGCTCCTAGATGCATAAAGCTGAATTACTAAGTCAATATTTTTAATTGCATTTAACAGTCAACATTGCTAGACCACAATACATTGTGGTCAATGTGGAGTTGAATGTCTGTGTGGGTTGTCCATTAAAAAAAATATTTGCTCCATCTAAGTCAGTTGCACATTTTACTCTTATACCACATAAACTGGCTGAGAAGAAGAAAAAAAAAACTTTCAGTAGTTAAATATACATTACATCAGTGAAATAATGTTTTAACATTTCCCAGCCAGTTAGAAGTCAGCCATGATGGGTCAAGGTCAGCTATGATTAAGTTCTTGTTTCAAGTTTCACTCAAGAGGCCAAGAGTGGCAGATTGACACCACTGTGGCGTGAACCACTGACATTCTGAGAAGCAACCCTAAGCCTTAACAACCAAAAATCGACTGCAAATAAGTCTTGATTAAACTTTATTATACAACATCTATTAAACTTTATTATACAACATCTAATAAACTTAACATTCACATTGAGACTTGCTTACCTAGTTTGCAGCTGTAGTCCATCTTTGGTCCAGGACACTGTAGGTGTTGGGATACCCTGAGCTGAACAGAAAAGTGTCAGGCTTCGAGTGGCATTGGTTATGTAGGCAGTTCTTCCCACATTGATACTGAGGTCTCTCTGAAAGCTCATGGCAGATCCATGTGGACTATGACGAACAATAACCGCTCTGCTCTTCAAACTTTTCCCTCCAGAGCGCTCAGAGGAGTTAGGGGTTCCATTTAAATGTTTGTTTTCCACTTTGATTGTCTCCTTGTCTTTTGTGGCCTGGGACGCTGCTATCTCCTCCATCAGCTTGCCAATAAGCTGGGAGGCAAGGTCATCTGTCACATCTCCACTTTCTGCAAGCTGGCTGATATTTCTGACTAGTTCCTCAAACTCATCTGGCTCCAGAGTTAAGGCTCCTGAAGCTGCAGAAATCACGGAGTCACTAGTAGTTGATGCTAAAAGATAGTTACCTAGATCCATGGGATCCCCAGACTCCTTAGTGTGGTCTTCATCCAGATAAAACTCATTCCGTTGCAGCCAGCTTTGACCATGTTTCTGGACCTTCCTAGCCACAGAAATCTCCTCCTGGTCCTGGCACATGGAAGTAACAATACCTCCCTCTTTGTTGGGAAAAGTTCTTGAGCTGCTGTTCATTTTCTGCTTTGCAAATTTTTTACTTTCTGGATGTTCAAGCAGCTTGTTATCATGACCAATCAGCTTTAAGATGAAGATGTCTGAATCCTGGTTAGCTAAGCAGCGATACTGTCCAATGTCTCCAACATCCAAGCTGTAGATTCTTAAGGCCCCAGATTTTGTGATCGTCAGATGTTTTGAGCTTTGAAGGTCCATACCATCTTTCTCCCAGCGAAGATGGGCTTTAGGAAAGTAGCGTACCGGACATTTAATAATGACGGATGTCTTTGGGAAAAGATAAGCACGTCCTCCGATTGTGAAAGTAAGCCTTTTCTCTTGTTTTGTCTGGATGTATATACGTTTAAGACCCAGAACCTGAGGACAATGTTTCTTGGAGAACTTGTGTCCTGCAAACAAAAGATAAAAAAGGGTTAGGGCTTTATAGAAGGTATGACCACCAAGTAGTTCTCGAGTACTTATTGTGTAAGTCACAGTAATCTTTCGACAAATCCAAGAATATTTCTTAACCCAATAAATTAATTGGAAGGTTGTTTTTATTCTTAGAGAGTTGGCTTTCAAAGCTGATGCCAAGCCAAGTTAAGTCAAAGAATAACAGTTGATGACCATGTAGCATGCTTTAAGTTCAATGCACATCATAGAAGAACAAAGAAATATTGATCTTTCACTGGACCACAGCTGAGAGCAAGAAAAAAAAGATCAACCTTTAGCTTTAGTTCTTACAGTTTATACTAAAGGTAGCAAATTTTTAAGATCAGTTGGTCTGCTACATAATACGCAGCAGATATGCCTAGCTCAATGCTCCATTAATTTTTATTTATTTTTATTTATATTTTTTCAACAACAAAAAAAGCTTAGTGGCTCGAGTAGTAGGTCCATGGCTAAAGGAAACAAGTTGTCTCATGCCTGCAACTTGTTGTAGTGAGGTTGGGCCATATTTTCCATGCTGATGAAGGCTGGAAGCCAACAGATACAACATTACAAGTATGTAAAAATGTGTTATTAATCCACAGCCAATGTGAACAACTTGCCGAAGTATCTGGCCAACAAACATCCTGATGGCTATAAAGACTCAGCAGGTTAAACAAATAAATTCTTCAGCGCAAACAATCCTTTATTGAGAATTGTACAGTTTCCAATGATTAATACAGCTGATGAAGCTTAGTGTATTTGCAGAATTCATATCACTACAAGTTTTATTTATTAGTTTATTACACAGCCTTTAGCATGATAAAATACTGGTGTTGAAACCTGAGACCACTATAACATCAGCCATGTTGTTACTGCCCACTATAGTCATCCAGTTTATTCTCCCAAGATATAAATTTGACTGGTGTGTAGACTGCATTTTCTCCTCACAGTTTCTCTTTATTAGCACCTGATAAAATGACATTAATCAATGTCTTGGCAAGATGTTTGGCAAAACTAATTATAACTAACAATTTTCATATGAGGGTTGCACAATGAGTCCTCATATGAAGTCATTCAGGTCTCCAGAAGTTAAGGCCAAAAGTGGGCACCTCAACATCACATCATCAGTAAAATGACCTGCATGCTTCTGTGAAGGCTTTCCACTGGATTTTGTAAAGGGGCTGTTTTATTGTATAACGAATAGTATTGGATTCATGAGAAACAAGAAACCATAATTCAAATGAATAATATTGGGTGTAAAATTATAGTATTACTTGTTTGCCTCTTGGTTCTTTTTATGCATTACAATATACAGTACACATGTAGCCAAATTATCTTAAGAGATATTTTTTTCTTTTTGAACGCGAAAGTATATAGTCTATCATTGGAACTAGGGATGTGCACGAGTACTCGATTAATCGAGTACTCGAACCCATCAGCGTTGATCGAGCGTGCCGACCGATTGGCTGGCTCTAAAAATGTGAGAACTTGCGGTAAAAAATGTGAGAAATACCGGAACACAGAGCGAAAATGGCTTCTAAAGCATGCAGCGCCGTGTAGCCGGAGAGTCCCTCCTTCTCGAAACTCTGCCTCGGGGATTTCTGTCTCCACTCGCTACCCCCCTGTTTTTCCCACTACATAACGGCACCCAGCAGCCATCATCCACATCAAGGTGAACTGCAGAATCTCGCTTCATTAAAACATCAGAGCTTTGCTTCAGAGCTGCAGCTCTATCCTCCATTACAGTCCTGTGTTTATTATACACCTGTATTCCATGAGAAAGTAACACCAAGCACTACCAACCCTATCTCCTACATTTTCATTATTAAAGTTTTTTTAAGATCATCATCCCATAGTGGTGTCTGCTCTTGGGTCCTATCAGCCTGCGTGACCTCGCTAAGGAGATTGTGATAGAATAATTCGGCCACACAATGGACCCAGCGGACAATGGCCGTCTGAAGACCGCACTGGAGAATCAGGGCGCTCTCCTTGGCTCACACCAGCAGGATCTTCAGTCAGTCACTCAGACCCTGACATCGGTCTCTGAATCTCTGGCCAAGCTCACGATCCAAGTACAACAGCTCCATACGACCTCCTCTCTGGCTGCCACTGCCACTCCACCACCTGAACCACGCCTTCCTCCGCCTCAGGCTTATGATGGTGAACCAGGCACTTGCCGCTCCTTCCTCTCCCAGTGCTCGCTGGTGCTGGAACTTCAGGCCTCGACCTTTCCCACAGAACGTTCAAAGGTGGCTTTTGTCATTACTCTGCTGACCGGGAGAGCAAGGGAGTGGGGGAACAGCAGTATGGGATGCTCAGGATGCCTGCTGCTTTAGCTTTGACAGATTCACTAAGGAGATGAGGAGAGTTTTCGATCTCATCCACTCATCCAACGGTTTCTGGGGTTTGCTAATTTTTACAGACGATTTATAAGGAACTACAGTACAGCACCATTGCTGTCCCACTCACAACCCTAACCTCCTCAAGACTCCGTTTTCAGTGGAAAGAACCTGGCTACAAGCCAGAAGACAACTCCTCCGGTCTGTCAAAAATTATAAGAGACAAGCGGATCGATGTCGCTCCGCAGCTCCAAGATATCACATCGGCCAGAGAGTCATGTTATCCACAAGGGATGTTCCTTTAAAGACGATCTCTCGTAGACTCTCACCCAGGTTCATCGGACCTTTCACCATAACTAAGATCTTCAATCCCTCTTCTGTAAGATTAGCTTTACCTTCCACCATGCGTCACATCAACCCAACCTTTCATGTTTCCCAAATCAAACGTTTGATTTCCAATCCGCTATGTCCGCCCACCCGCCCGCTTCCTCGTCCCCGGATCATTGATGGTGGCGAAGCATTCACGGCCCGTCGACTCCTCAAGGCCCGTCGCCGAGGGAGAGGCATTCAGTATCTGGTAGATTGGGAGGGTTATGGACCTGAGGAGAGAACCTGGGTTCCTGCCAAGTTCATTTTGGACCCCAAATTGTTTACAGACTTTTACAAACGTTTCCCTGAGGCGCCCCATTCAAACGCCCAGAGGCTTTTGTAAAGGGGGGGGGGGTACTGTCACAAACCCCTGTTACTCCTCTTTCTATTGTTCTGTTTTGTTGCTTTTGTTTTTTCCCACGCTGTTAGATTTCTCTACACGTGGTCATGTTGGCTCTAGACTGTCACGTCTTTTCCCACGCCTCCGTACCGCCCCTTACACAC
>JAOTQY010000003.1:9241375-9253717 GCA_026413445.1 Dolichallabes microphthalmus
TTCTTAAATTTTTAACTTTGTACTGTCCACTTGCTGCCGTGGCAAAACAAATTTCCCATTTGTGGGACTAATAAAGGTTTATCTTATCTTATCTTATCTTATCTTATTTATATCTGCCTAATTTAACCCAATAAAGACGATAAAAATAGCTCATTTGCTTCTCTATCAAATGTCGTACTATTGCTTATGTACATCTCAGATTTCTGAGAGTAAATAAAATGTTTTCTAAATACTCCTAAACAGACTCCTGTTGTGAGATCTCTGAGATCTCTGTTGTGTCTCATTAGTCGCCTTTAGGATAGAATAAAATAGCCAAAGTAAAACTTGTAATGTGAAAGATCAATTCAGTTTCATGAGACCAGAAAAACATCTTTCTGAGCAACAAAAGTTTGCTATAGATGTCTTTATGGGAAGAGGTTAAATCAGACTCTGATGTGTGTGTGTGTGTGTGCGTGTGTGTGTGTGTGTGCGTGCGTGTGTGTGTGTGCGTGCGTGCGTGTGTGTGTGCGTGTGTGCGTGTGTGTGTGTGTGTGTGTGTGTGTGTGTGTGTGTGTGTGTGGATAGCGTCCAGGTATGACTAAACCGCAATCAGGTAAATGTAAACAAGATAGGGGTTAAGCAGAATGGAAAATGAAGTCCAGATCGGCCATGCTGATGCTATGATGCTGTTGTGGATTCCGGGAAACAAATTTCATGGTTGAATCCAGCACAGACACAATATAACACATCACTACACACATCTTAAATTCTCACTAATTATGTCAAAATTTCACCCTTCACCCTGGTAAACCTTTTTACATTTTCTATTTTCTTTTAAAACTTTCTTCTAATTTCTCATTTCTTCATATTTTGCTTCCAAAGTCAGACTTTCTTGTGTTTGTAATGTAGTCCTGAGGAATACTGTAGTTCTCCAGGCCTCCTGAAGGACTTTGTACCATCCAGTCCCTGTACCTGACCAGTTTCAAAGGAACGTTTTGATTGGTTTAGTGGTTAGCACTATCACCTTGCGCCACCAGGGTCCAGGTTCGATTCCTGCCAAAAGTCTGTGTGCATGGGGTTTGCATGTTCTCCCCATGCTTTGTGGGTTTCCTCTGGGTACTCCGGTTTTCCCCATGCCATTTTCCAAAATTCCAAATTTGTGTGGGCCTTTCCGATGGATTAGCACCCTGTCTCCTGGGATAGGCTCCAGGCCCCCCAATCCTTTACACAGGACAAAGCGGTAGAGACGATGAGTGAGTGAGTGGCGATATATGGGGTGTCTCAAAACTTTTGTTATGTGTGTAGTTTTCTGAATATGTTTGCATGTACACAAAGCAGAACAAAGCTCTTGTGTGATAAAGTTTGGTTTCGGCTTACAGGCTGACTGCGGCACAGGACCATCACAGTCATTTTGACGTCTGGTACAGTATATGATTACAAACCTAATTAGGCTGCATTTTGACAGAAAAATAGCTATCCAACATCTTAAACAAAGGGTGACATTGTGTCAGCATTTAACACTGCATTTGGTACAGAAATAAAATAATTTTATTTCCGCACAATTTCTGGGAAATATAGTTACAGTCTATTAAAGCTGAAGTGACAAAGTATGTTATAATGAGAAAAGAAAAAAAAAAGCTTTTAGCTTAAACCAGACTTTTCTTCTCTTTTGGCTGTTTTCCCAGACTACCACACAAATTGAAAGCCAACATTGTATTTCAACTTATTTTGTTATGAATTTTTTAAAAAGAATCAAGAAACAAGTACGCAAATGCTGAAAACAAACTTTTTTTTCCCACTCGGAGGCCGCCTGAAAACAAACTTTTGATGTAAAATATGTCGCTATTTAAACCCAATAAAATACTGAAGCTACTATATAATTAATGTTAGTTAGCAGCACTACTGCCCTACTAGCTTTATAGATCATTATGAAGACATCCCCATAACCGACGCCCCCATACTCTACATAGTGTCCAACGCTGTGAGCGCCGCTTTCTCTATTTTAGGTCAACTTGTGCTTTCAATTATTTTGCAGTATGCATCTGTACTGGTTCCAGCCCCATGTCTGTCCCATCCATACACCGGTTCATTACCTACTGTACTCAACAGTTCTGTGTTTTGTTTTGATAAGGTTTTCTATTTATACCCTCCTGTCTCTTTGTCTTATTCTGAAGTCTTCCTGATGTAATCATGCTTTCCTGGAGCATTGTTCCTCTGTTTTTTTCTTTTCTGACCGTACCTGTTTTGTTTATCTCCTATTTTTTTGGCTTTGCCTACATGTGTACTGACCTTCACTTTGTACCGTAATGAAAAGTTTTGGATTCTCATTAATCAAGAAGTTTACTCAATCTTTTCCCTCCTACATCAGCCCACGCAGTACAACCTGGTCCTTGTACATAAAAACTCTTTCTTTCAGCTTTCGACATTGTCAAATATTGTTAAACTGGACACATTTGAAAGATTGTGATGCAATTTTATGAGGAACAAAATCTTAAGTCTTACACACTTTTATTGTTACTTTCACATGGGTTTAAAAAAACGTCTATTAGCCTGGCTAATGATATCCATCATTTTGGCCTGAGCTAAATGTATAAGATTTATTACACATGATTAATTGAAGTTTAGCCAAAGAGTGACATAGGGCATGGCGTTTCTGAAAACTGTATACACTGAGTTTTACACAGAGCCTCACAGTCAAGTGCAATGAGTTAAACAATTATGCCCTCGGTAAATACTGAATGTACACCATGTGGTGGGCATATTATACTGAGATCTGGCCAAATGTGTTAAGTTCATATACGCTACAGTATATGAGACAAAAGTTGCCTGCTATGCCAGGGTAATGTCCTATTCAGAAGCACAACAATTCCATTGTTTAGTTAATAAAGATTCCACAATTTTCATGGAGGAATGAAAGAGGAAAGTCTGGCTACAGAATGCAGAAGAGCGGTGAATAAAACTTTGCATGGGATAAATAGGTCTCAAAGTTCCCTTTAGTACACACTCACGCAAAAGTAGTTTTATATCACATTAATTATACTGTATATGAATACACATTTTGCTACCTGGATGGCCAGCATTAACTGATAACATGTTAGTATGTTACAACATGATGTATACAAATTACATTGTCTTCCTTCTCCCACTTGAACATTTAATTATATAGACTCAAATAAATACCCACATTCTTGTGCATGTATGCTTACAATTCCATATGCAGCGCCAGACGTAGCACATATGGTATTAAGTAAGCTTTAGCCCTTCTTACAGTATAACATCATGCTGCCAATTTTCATACTAAATACAAAAATATGATACAGACGCTTTTTTTTTTTTTTTTTCTTCACAAGATTTTGTTCCGGCCTTGGGATCCTCACTGTACAATTTGTTCTGACACCAACAGGAACAGTATGACAGTCAGTGATATCTGCATTTAGGCAGGTTTGAGAAAAAGAATGAAATGTGAAAGAATCATGGGTAGCCATGTCTGTGGGGAACACAGAAAAGACAATACAGCACAAATCACTGAAAAAAGTCTATGCGGGCCATGATAGAAAAGCACCAGAACATCCAGTGCACCATAGCCTGCTGCACATGAGGCCCCACCCCACAACCCACAGCTAAAGATCCGCTGCCAGTCTCCTGGGACCAGGCAACACAGCACACCCCCAGTGGCCCTGTGGAGCCACACTCAAGGGTGGCACAAAGGAAACTTAGTTGGATGTCATATTTTTAATGTTATGGCTGATCTGTGCAAATACGTGTGACAAATGTAGACATAGTGACTGCAACATCTTCCCGAACACCTTTTATCTCTTTTCTCTTGCACATAAATCTCTAGAGTGTTATTCTATTATTCCTCTCTGCTTCATTTTCTTCCATATATAATACAGTGAAGTGTAGGATGGCTCCAAAATAAAGCAAACGTACTAGTTATAATTTAAAGCTTTTATGGGAATATAAAGCAATTTTAAAATCAAAGTGTTTTGTTAAAGACAACCTTGTGTGTTTTGAGGAAAATATTTTCCCAAAAGAGAGAAAGTCAGAAAATGACGTTTATTATGTTTTGCAGTCACTGTTCATAAATGTACACATTTTACACAAATGATTATATTATTCTCTGCATTGTGGGACATTGTTGGCAAAGTGGTAGTGTAGGCATCTCAGCTGCCATGCACAAGGACTGGATTCGATAGCCAACACTAGATGCAGGGCATCCCTGGTAGCAGTTCCAGGCAGAGATAAAAATCGGAGGGTTACGTCAAGAAGGGCATCAGTACAGTAAAATGTGTGAAACAACAATATGCTATTATTGTTTTTATTATAGAATTATTCTATTATGCTATCTTTTACATCCTACTGTTAAAAAAAAAGGATGTGGTTGTATCCGATTATAACCAATATTACTTATCCGGCGTAAAACCTGTGCCAAGTTGTTGTGCGGACTGGATATTCCGCTGTGGCGACCCCTTGTCGGGAGCAGCCGAAAGTTCAACAGCAACAACTGTTATAATATACCTGTTTATTAACTTGTAACAGGTTTGTGCTTATGGGTTTTGTGTTAGATTTATTACTGACAAATGCGTTCTTGGAAAAATGCCTAGTCGGAACCCATCAGATGTTTAAATCACGTCCTCGTTCTCAGATATACTGTCTGAAAGAGGGCTTAGATATAGTGATGGGCCATTTGTGTACTGTAGATGTCACCAATGTATGTGTTTGTCTCCTTTAATACATTTCAAATCTATTCACATTACCTTTATTAAAATTGAACAACTTAGCACTGCCTGATCATTTTACGCTTCTGGCCAACATTTAAATCAATTACATCTAGCATTTTCCAAGTGTGAAGTGTAGTGTAGATATGAAAACAGAGGAAATAAAAAGATACCAATCCTCCACTCTTTGAAGATGGTATTACATTGATGAATAGTTTTATTGCTGTAGACAGGAGTCAAAATAACTTCCACTTCTAACTCCTTATCTTTCACAACTTTTGTCCTTGTGTCACACTTTCAAGTATTACATTTTCTACATTTTTACATGTCTACATTTTTAACATGGAGAGCAATGAAGGTTATTTTTATACATGCCTGGGTGTATGTGTAAAAATAGTGATTTCTCTGCACACTTCATTTGCACTTGGGGCAATTCCAGATGTTGCTTTCTAAAGACCACTCAAGCTGCCTCGTCGTTCTCTCTCCAGCTTTCTGCAACTCGAACGGGCATCGATCCAAAAAACAACCCTGTGGTAAAACCACACGTCACATTCGATCGGGTTTATATTACCAGGATTCAGGGAGTGCACGTGGCAAGTTGTACATCTGTGCTCTGTCATGAAGGCCACTAATGCGTACACCGATCCAGGCATGCTGTGAGCGCGTGAAACTAGGCCCATCTTGGGAGAAAAGTGTGTTTGAAATGTGAAGACAAGTGGGGAATTTTATAATGGGGCCCCTATTTTGCAGGTTTCAAGCTGTTTCTTTGGTGGCAGGTGCAACTTCTCAGGGGACAAAGAGGAAACTAAATAATGTGTTATGTGTGATGGGAAGAAACGGCGGACTGCTTGGAAAGCTCAAAGAGATAAGGCATTTCAGGTCGGCTAGATAATGTTCTTCTGAGTGTTTCTAGCTTATCTGCTGAGAAGCATTCAAGGAAAGTGAGATCAAAAGTTTCCTTTTTACCCAGAGGAAATCAGTCAGACACGTCATGCATCAAATATTTGCTTCTATTTCTGCACCAGATTAATCCGGTATACACTGCCTAGACAAAAACGTCTCAGATTCTTAATATTTTGTATATAAACCTGACCAACTGAACCAACCCCAGATCAGAAGACTGCTCCAGAGGCTTGAACAGTGTTTATTATACACGAATGGTGCAACACTTCATGGGCTTTGCTTCTTACCGTGACATGCATTTTGTTTGCTCTGGATGGACACACAGATGCTTAGTCCCGATCCTGAGAGTTCAACTCACACTGTGCATTTTAAAATACTGTACTCTTACTTACTCACTATTACTCACTATTAAACAAAGCTGTGATTTCTACTGTTGAGTATTTAAAATGCAAAGTCACCAAGAGTTTAAGTGATCTCCATTCATCGTCATTTCATTATTTCTTTCTGGCCAGATTTTTTCCCCCAAGTATTATCCCTATTTCAATAATGGGTGCTATAGTTTGTAACCCAATTCCACTAATTTAAATGTTTTCCTTAAATTAGATCCAGGCAATAAATTGGCCCTTATAAAACTGTGATTTTCTTTCTTTTTCTTTCTTTTTTTTTTTTTTTTGGGCCAACCAGTGCATGTAGCAAATAATGGAAGTTTATCATACGGAAAAAAAAAACTTCTCTCCAGAAACATCTGCCTTAAAACACAGTTCTTCAGTATTGTGAAAGAGGATTGCTGATGTAGGTTAGCACACACTATGATTAATCTCTAGCAGAAACTTTACCACGAAATCTAGTGCAGCCATTTTAGAGAAACCAGAATGTCCAATTGAAATGTTAAATTGGTATTCCACCCACTCACCCATGCCTCACGACTCCATCAATGTATTACTATAGTGGCATTAAAATTATTAATAATCTTCTATATGAATTTCAGGCTAATTGCATGTTATAGGCTAGAGGGATATAGAAAAAGCTTGCTTTATATATAATGTTACTTGAAATTAAGCAGATTCAAATCTCTAGATTAGCCTGCAGAAAAAAAAAAAACTTTTGCGTACATGTCATAGATGCATTTGTGTGTCTTTGATACGATACAGTTTTATTCACATTACCTTCACCTGTACGCAAGATACTGCACATTAAACAAACATTGTACTGCCTCACCATCTTGCGATTTTGGTCGACATTTATAGCAATAAAACATAGGCGTCTCCCTGTGCTGAACATAGAAAAAAAGAAGATATCAATCCTTTAGTATTTGAAGGTGCATGTAAAAAAAAACATTATCTTGACTGATTAGTTATATTCGCAGTAAAATATATATATATTTTTTTAAATGCATGTATTAAATTTTTTTCAGAAAACGTTTATTTTAATGGTTGTAATCAACCCACATCACAGCAGTTTTGTTTCATTTTATTAAAATTAGGTGGGAACATCAAGTAGAATCAACTGATACAATTACAAAAGTAGGAATTTTCTTGGCATCTAAAACAAGATTATCTAAAACTCTCATCTGTTCAGCTCACGAACCTCTGAAATGCATAACCCGCAGACCAGTCAGGCGGATCTTAATTAAAAACAGCAGAAAAAAAAATAGATAAAAATATCAGTCACTCTAAAAGGTCCTTTAGTATTTTCCATCCATCAAAGCAGATATTTTCTCTTTAGTATAAGGCTTTTTAGTATATTTAATAGTTAATGTGCTTTAAATGAATAAACATCTAATAATTTCATACACTTAGTTAGTTCATAATCTGCTGCCAAATTAGCATTTATAAAAGGATCATTTACAAAGCCTACTTCATAGCTAAATCTAAAATAAAGGTAGATTTCTGTGCGGATCTTATTTGAGGGAGCATAATAGCAGCTAATTTTGTTTGGTATTGCCTTTCAGTTCCTTTAGCACCTGAGATCCATTTTACAAAGTCCTTGAGGATCATGGGATATTCACAATGATTGGACGGTTATAAGCTTCCTAAAGTGCCCCATATGTAAGCAAATGAAAGCACTCTGGGAAAAACGTGTTCACAGTGTTACATGCATCCTCTCCTTTTTAATGGTGAGTCAAGAACCCAGAGAAGGTGTTCAAGATACATGGAAACAGTGCATTAAAAATAGATCAAGGGATGCATGGAGGAAGAGAGCAGAGTGAACATTAGCTGGCAGTTGATGGGATAAAGTACATCTTACTGTAAGTAGTAGGTGTGAATGAAGGGAATTTTAATTGGGGATAATTAAAAGCTGCACATATCACATCACAAATCTCACACTT
Organism: Dolichallabes microphthalmus; assembly: GCA_026413445.1. Classification (NCBI taxonomy): domain Eukaryota; kingdom Metazoa; phylum Chordata; class Actinopteri; order Siluriformes; family Clariidae; genus Dolichallabes; species Dolichallabes microphthalmus. Next base: position 9,249,305 of record JAOTQY010000003.1, read on the forward strand.
ATACACTCAAGTGGCGCAGTGGTAAAATGCTCGCCCTATCATCCGGAGATCGTGAGTTCGATTCCCGGGTGATTCTGTAACCTCTTGCAGCTGGAGATCTAGAGAGAGCTGATTGCCCGAGCTCTCTCAGAAGGGCGGGATGAGAGGTACTTAGTGCTCCCACATTAATCACGGCTCTTCAGCCAATCAGGGGCATCTGTAAGCTCATGGAAGTGGAAGGATCGGCTAGCGCTGTCCTCCGAGTGTGGAGTACGTCGCCCCTAATGGCGCTGACCGAGCAGTTCGAAAAGATGCGATCGGCTGGCGTCACGTGATTCGGAGGCCCTCCCTAATAGTAGCAGTAGCTTAATGTGGGAGAGCTCTAGTGACGGGGAGGAATTGGACACGACTAAATTAGGGAGAAAATAGGGGGGGAGAAATCCAAAAAAAAGGATCTTTTTTATATACAAAACATGTTCACTAATAACATTTATGTAAAGACATACAATTTGTTACCTTTCTTCATTTCAAACCTTGTGGTTCCACAACAGTCAAGCAAAATATTCCACTTTAACGCATTCATTAACAGTAAATATGATGACAAAAGTGAAATCCTATACTATGAAACCTCGGATTGCGAGTAACGCGGTTTGCGAGTGTTCCGTAAGACGAGCAAAGATTTGTCATAAATTTTGACTTGGGTTGAAAACAAGCAAGTCTTGGTTTACGAGTACCGAGTATCATGTATCACGCATGCGCTTCTTGTTTTGACGCTGAGCGTCACGTGATCACAACTGAGCCGACGGTTTTTCTCTCTCTTGTGCTGCGGAATTGTGGGTACTCATCTCCCCTGCTGGATCTTAATGCTCGTCTCTCACTGGTATAATCAACATTCGTGCACATGTGTACTATTTACTATAACACGGTGACCACGTGTGTGCATGTAAAACATATTTTATTTTGTGTCTGTATGCGTGTGTGTACAGCGGGCGTGTAAAGCAAAAGCAAGTCTTTAGAGAGGTTAAAAATCCATTTATTCTCTCTGTATCAGCCTGCTCTTTGTGTCTGTGTGCGCGCACGTCATTGGACACCGTGACACACACACACACACACACACACACACACACACACACACTCCTCCTACTTTCGCCTTCACAGAAACACACACACACACACACAGACACACACACACTCTTTCTCTCTGCTCTACACAGAAACACTACTCTGTCCTGATTCTTTTCAAAGGTAAAGTGCAGGTTAATTTGTTTTATTTTTACTTTATAGCAGTGATTCCGTTAGTGTGTTGCTCAATCGAGTGTCATTAGAGAGATTTCTTGTTTATTTTTCTGATAAAACAGTGTTTCGGTTGTGTGCGCGCGCGTGTGTGTGAAAAGAGTGGAGGAAGGGTAACTGTGTAAGACGAGAAGGCGGAGGGGCTCCTTATTTTAGCTACACACACAGAGCCTGTGCACACAAACGGAAACACTTATATGTCGGGATTTATTTTTACTTTTTTTTTAAGGTAAAGTGCAGGTTAATTTGTTTTAATTTTACTTTATATTTTGTGTTCATTCTTTTTATGTATTTATTTTTTGGGGCTGTGGAACGAATAATTTGAGTTTTCATTATTTCTTATAGGAAATTCTATTTGGTTTACGAGTGTTTTGAAATACAAGCCCACTTCCAAATTTAGAATTATGCTCGTAATCCAAGGTTCCACTGTACAGATATACAGGGTTCATATATTATCTTTGAAGGATATGAAGGCCATTGCTAAGACTCAGTAATAACTGAGGTTAAACTGGTGCTTTGGTTTGGCTTCAGCAATACCAGAGTGCCAAATAATGAAGGGTTCCAACATAAAAAATGTAAATCCTATTTGTATTATACTGCATAACAGAACTCCCCAAATAATAAAAGCAAGCATATAAGGAAAACTTCTAACTAGACTCCTGTCTACGCCATGAAGGGATTTTCAGGGTGAATGAGCATCTGACCCACCAAAAAGAAAAAAAAAGTAAAGTGTAACCCAAAACAGCACCATTCCTTACTTGGAGAGGAAAGGCAAGTGGAAAGTTGTGTCCAGCTTTATTATTTTTTCAGCTTCTAGGCACAGGGCCTCATCTATGACTACAGAAAGGCACAGTACGAACTAAAATGGGACATCCACTTCCTCCTGTTATATTGTGGCTTTTCTTTCATCCTGTCTGAATATCTAGATGTGACCAATTTTCACAAAATTTTCACTGAATTCCTTTATTTCAACAAAAAAAATAGTCCATTTCAACATAATGTCTATATGAAATAGCAGTACTGTAACTTATGTGAAATATACTAACTGAATCCTAATCTAGCCTGTCAGTCAGGGTTCAAATCTTATAAGATATAGGCTTTTCACTAACTAAACTGATGTTCTTTAAATGTGCAAGTGCTAGATAATTAGTATAACCAGTACATCTTCACAGGCTTTTACGATAAGACTCATATCTGGATAATATCTAGAAATGGCCTATAATAGGTCAGTAGCTCAGTGGTTAGGGTATTGGATTATGGTTCAGAAGGTCCCAGGTTCAAATACCACGACCAACAAGTTGTCCCTATTGGGCCCTTGAGCAAGGCTCAAATCTAAAAATTAGATAAAAATGTAAGTCGATCTGGATAAGGGCGTCTGCCAAATGCTGTAATGTATAATAATATTAAAATTAGCATTGAATCACTTTGGAAGTATAAAGAATGGCAGCACAGTGGAGTAGTGTGTAGCACTGTTCCCCACACCTCCTGGGTCAATGGTTCGATTCCCACTTTGGGACTGCGTGCATGGAGTTTGCATGTTTTCCCCGTGCTTAGTGGGTTTCCTCTGATAAGGATAAGACTTATAGACAATGAGTGAATGAGGAAGTAAGTACTTAAGTGCTACTAATGTACATTTGACATTATACATTTATCAGTTCTTCACTCGTAGTGAACTATAATTACAAACAGTAAGTTAACTGGCCTGTCTGATATGACCGACATTTCAAATATCTCTAAATAGTCAAATATACAATTATTTGCAAACAATTTTAGCCACAGCATTGAAGTCCTGGATACTGTCATTGTAAATCACTCTTAACTTTTCTATGAGCCAAAAAGAATTATTGTCTCAGTATTACCGCTCTTTCTAGATGATTTAGTACCAGTTTTCTGCTCTGTTCATGAGTCCTCAGTGACATGGTGCCGGCTATCCCCAAAACCGACTTGTTTTATTCTCCTGCACAATGCATCAAAATGTCACTGACAGAGCCCAGCACAGCTAAACCTGCCAGTCATGGATCCTTTAACCACTTTTTTTATTAATACCCACTGTCATCATGCCACAAACCACAGAAGCCTGGTGAATGTCTGTCCCTGGTATTATCTTTCTCATGCCATGCACTGCCTCAAATTTTCACTTATCCACCATTACCCATCGGCTCATAACCACAACTTCTCCTCCAACGATCGACCAAAGATTAATCAGCACACTCCCAATTCCCAAAAACGTACCCTGCCTACACTCAAACCAAGGGCGTTTGTTTTTTCTCTTCTGCCTCATGATCCATTCCTGCGTTATTCCCTGCTCGCATTGTATGGAAACACTGGCGCTAGTGTGATAGAAAGAGCCAAGAAGGCACAGCTGGCTAGGATCAAAAAAAGCAGTGCAGGCAGTAGGGCACGTTAAACACACTGTAAAGAAGTCTGTGAGAGCTGGACTGCTCTGAAGACACTTTCGTATGTGTATGTCTCTCAAGCATCACAGGCAGACTGGCAGGGAAGGTGTCTAAGGGAAACATATGCTTTATCTATTAGTTTAAGCTCCTGCTGTCATAGGGAATAAACTGCGTATAAGGCATTGTATAGACATGATGGACATTTTGGCATTTCTGATAGATGAGATGTGCTGAAAAAGGGACTCGTTTGACCTTCTGTCATTGTAAAATCAATAATTTATTTATTTTTTTTATTTTTATTTTAATCACTGCACAGTGGACCAACTGACTGCAAATTGCCAGGAAGAATTTAATGTGTTTAAAGAAGAAGACCCCTGAGACTGGTGAGGAAAAATCAAGGATGCTTTGGGAGGAAACAGCTGTAACACATCTCTGACCTTTGCATGTACTATTAATTCAAGATAATTCTCTCATTTATGTTAAGATCAGTGTTTCCAGAGACTTTTTTCTACATATTTTCTTTTGGTGTACAGTATGCTTATCTTTATTGTTATTGTTTCAATATTTAAAGACACACATTTGTAAGCAATGCAAATAGATTTTTCAGAATACAAATTTATCACTGGAACTACAATTACATTTGAACTAGGGATCCTCATATCGATTAATTTTCCTAACCGACAACCGCCGTTCGTTAACCGAACATTAACCGTTGACCGATCAGATTTGAACTGCGCGCGTTCAG
>JAOTQY010000003.1:9271461-9282415 GCA_026413445.1 Dolichallabes microphthalmus
TAGAAGGATGCTGAAGTTGGAACTGCCAGGCAGGAGGTCTAGAGGAAGAACAAAGAGGAGATTTATGGATGCAGTGAAAGAGGACATGAAGTTAGTTGGTGTGAGAGAAGAGGATGCAGAGGATAGGGATGGAGGCAGATGATTCGCTGTGGCGACCCCTGAAAGGGCCCAGGCGAAAGACAAAGAAGAATTCTTGAAAGAAGCAAAATGATCTGGCAATATAACAAGAAATTTAGCCTTAAAAAATATAGAAAAATCTGTCTAGAAATAAGATTTGTAATATTATATTTGGTTTGTTGTAATCCTACATTAAGAAACATCCGAAACGTCTTCTCCAAAAAGCCTCAAAAGAAAAAAACCAATGCACAGACCACACTGTCACTACGAATCACCCCAAGCTCAATGTATCAACAGCAGCAGTGTTCGAGGATAATGCAGCTGAGGAATTCTGGGATGTGCCGTACAGTCCTCAGGGTGAAGTGGAGGTCACGTGAAATAAGCTCCTGTCAACAGCTGCTTTTTGTCCGTTTGTCGCTATAGTAAATAATGATCACAGCAGTCGCTCTCTAGAAACAAAGTTGTGTGAACCCTTTATTTACCATCATTTCGAGGACTAAAGAATAACTTTACAAGAAATTACATCATCAAGCTGCTCTCGTCACAACTACCCTGTAGCAGGCAACAAAACCCAGAGGTAATGTAACGAGACTGGTTTCAATGACAGGCTGCATGAATATAATGCCTTGTCTAGAATAGAGTCAGCAAATCTTAATATCACTACATGTAATTTTCTTATAACCATAGAGGCATAATTAATTGGATTCAAAAATCGGATTTGGACTTATGCAATTATTTAATCGCAAAAGTCTGCAATTTATTACAGGTATTATATGCATAATTAGGAATTAATGTATAGTTTGTTAGTAATTTAAGTATTTGATTATTTTTAGTGATAAAAAATATAGTTTTAATGATAAATAAATATTGACAACCTGTACAAAATTGACAAATGCTGTACAAAATGTTACATTTAATTGTTCCATATTGAGGTTTACTGTAAATAGCGATCGCAATACAGTATGTGTCAATATAATCACATTTCATTTATTTATTTTTTATCAAATCATGCCAAATATGGCATTTGAATATTTTATCATAATGCTTTTTTACCCTTTAAATTAATGAACACTTTTCTACCAGCTGCACCTAAATATTTTCTAAACTGTTATTCCTTATTATTCTGTTTCTTATCTAGTAGTCAATAATACGGATCTGTATAATATGCATAGACATAGATGATGATGATGATGATGATGATGTATTGGAGATGCATGTGTTGTGACATTTGAAGTCTGGGTGGCCGCCTTTTTAATGGACTGTAAATCTGAGAAAGTTTGTATATACTTTGTACACAACTGAAGAGGGATTCTCCTCACAAATAAACATTAATCTAACACACTGGATAACTAAATTCATAAACCTTTGTTCTGCAGCTGCAGTGGTCTCTGTCATTTAACATAAAACAGTCACTTCTGATTTGCTAACAGTTGTCCCATATTTTCAGAACGTATATAAGGATAAAGCGGTACAGAAAATGAATGAATGAATGAATACTAACCAGCCACTTTATTAGGAACATCTGTACGCCTGCACATTCATGCAGTTATCCAATCAGCCAATCACGTGCCAGAATTCATGACCAGAATGCAAAAATTCATGCAGACACACATCAGGAGGTTCAGTTAATGTTCGAATCAAAGTGTTGATTTCATCCAGGTTAGTTTAGATCATTAGAAACTACTGATGTTCTCGGATTTTCACACACAACACAAGTCTCATAGAATGGCTGAAGAAGAAAAAAAAAAGCCTTGTCATAAAGCCTTGATGATGAGAGAGGGTTACAGAGGAATGACCAGCCTGGTGTGAGCTAACAGGGCTATTCCAGTAACACAAATAAACCACTCTTTACAATTATGGTGAGCAGGAAAGCACTTCAGGAGATCGAACCAAGTGGTGGGTTGAAAAGAGGCTTTTATACAGAGGAGTGTTTTAAACGCATACAATTTGAAAAAAGTTTGCAAAATTTACTTAGGCCCATCTCAACTTAAAATGTGCATCACATTATTGGATGTAATAGAGTAAAATATTGATGATATGAAATAGATTTCAAAAGAAGGAAACATCATATGAGTTATGACTGCAATTTTTATCGAATATCATTAAAATAAACCAAAAGACATGTATCGGGGTACAGCTCTATTATGTTATACCTTAAACACAAACAAATTCTCAGGAACCATGCCAAATCTTGAAGGAAAAAAAAGCTTGATCTTTATGTGCAAACACTCACATAATCTTCTGTTATCAGAATAAATTATGTTTAGTGTGAACAAGCATTAACACATGTACCTCCTCATTGCTGTTTTAATTCCCCATGAGCCTGTCTTCACCTCTAATCTATCCCTTACCTCAGAGCTGCTGAAATTAGCACTTAGACTTGAATAGTGCTGATGTCTATAATCTAAACGTTCACCACTAAAAATGCCATAAAATAATAAAATTAAAGTCAGAGGATAATTTCTTGAGCCTGTGTTATATGTAAATGAATGTTCATGGAGTTAAAAACAGGTTTTGCTGAAAATACAGAGAAAGTAAAGATGAGGTGATTATAAGAGTCATGCTTTTATCCAAGGAATTGGTCTAAGTGGAATTCAATCCTAAGTGGTTGGGTACTTTTTCGTAGTATCCTAGCATTCCGAGGATTTGTACTCACAATTATATGGTTACTGATGCAGAACCTTAAGAACAACCACTGTCCTAGATGGGGCTCAGAGATCTCTGTTAATCACAGTAACCACCAAGGGTTCATTTTGCAAAACATTTTAATGGTGCAAACGTTTTAAAGGATGCCGTATGTCTATGAATGGCAATCACAGCCAAGGGGGCCAGAGCATACTGCAGTCACTGCTGTGGACATTTAGCGAGTGTTACTCCTGATACTCTAGAGACACATCCGTCTGTGGGAACTGTACTCACAATTATTCATAAACACCACTTGAATATTACAGGAACTCAGCTGGAGTTTTTGCCACATCCCTGTACAGGCCCTTAGCAATATCTACACATTTGTTTCTAGGAATTCCTAGGAGGCTGGCGTACTGAGAAAGCTTTCTAATTTGATGATCTCCAAGCACTAGTGAAATGCTGGGATAAGTGCATTAGTGTAGAACAGGACTATATAGGAAATAAACTTATTTTTTACTTTTGCAAATGCGTTGTTATTCTCCTCAAATGCAAAAGTCCTAGTTTGACTTGAAGACCCCTCACCTACAGGTATATGCTTAGAGCTTTGTCCCTCATGAATGTGTGTTGAAATAGTCAAGAGGCTAAAGTTGAACAAAACAACAGTATATGAATATTACATATGGGAGAAATTTACAGTTTTTTCAAAATGTAACAGTGTTTACAGAACATCTTTGACATGATTTTCTTTGCAAGTCATTTATCACTCATGATGAACCCATCTTATACATGTTTTGCATGTAAATGCAATTTGAAAGTGTTTCCTTTAAATGCTCTGTATACTATAACATTTCCTGATACACCATGGCCTTCACGTGACCCCACAGGTAAAAATCAAGTGGCCTAAACCTTGGGATCTCTGAGGTCACTCCAAGAGACCACAGCGTCCAATCCAAGAACCCAGAAGGTGTTGATCCTACCATCCCATGTGTTAAGGCGCATTTAAAACACCCTGGAGTATTCAAGTTATAAGAGCTTATAACTGTCAGCAGGTTTCTGACCTAGATACAGACCAGCACTGCAGTACTCACACAGTATTTGCCTGAAATCTCACAGCAAGTTTGGCCTGACAGGGAGAATGTAGAGTTTCATGCAATGAGTTCCAGAGCTGTTAAGAACAATGATGCAGGAGGAGTAAGAAGATGCGAGTACAGGGGAGAGTGAGTGATAGAGTGAGAGTGCAAGAGAGAACGAAAGAGAGGGGATCTCATATAGTTGATTAGCTGTGCCGAGGGTGCAGATCAGCAGCACGTCTGTTTACAGCTGACCACAGTGAATAGCCACACTGTACCTCTGTATGAAAGGGCCTTTCAGAACCCATACCTACTAGGGAGAGAGAGAGAGAGAGAGAGAGAGAGAGAGAGAGAGAGAGCATACTGGTGGATGAAGGCTTGTAGCAAGGGCAGATAAGTGATCTTTTCACTTTTGTCTAAGGGTGCTTTCACATATGTAGCATTCAGTCGTTTTTGAGCCGTGGTCTCTTTCTCCCTCAGTGCCATTCAGTTAGAAAGGTGTGAACACAGCAACCACACTCGTTTAAGGACAACCAATCAGAGACCATCAGAGAGATGGTTTCAGTTAGGTTCCAAGCACAATCTAGCACTATGAACAAAGGATGAGTGTATGCTTCAGGAAGCCTGTGCAGAAACATTCAGCTTGGCCTAAAAAGTTACCAATAGCCAAGTCACAAACCAAGCTGGTCAAGCTGGTAGACCTTCATTGCAGCTCATACAGTAAGTTACACACTCGCTCACTCATCGTCTATACCGCTTTATCATGTGTTCAGGATCGTGGGGGGGCTGAAGCCTATCCCAGGGGATTTAGGGCATGAGGCGGTTACACCCTGGACAGGGTGCCAATCCATCGCAGGGCACATACTGTACACTCACACACTCCGGGGAATTTGGGAACAGCAATAAGCCTAATCTGCAAGTCTTTGGACTGTGGGAGGAAACCGGAGTACCCGGAGGAAACCCACCAAGAACGAGGAGTACCAGCTAAAGAAACCCTGAGTACCCACATTCAAAGGGGAACCTAGCTTCATGTGGGTGATTATAAATCATTACTCTGCTACAACTGTGTATTGTGATGTCAAACTGTGCTTGAGTGGATTTTCAATATGAGCATATTTTGAGGTCAAGAAAGTCTTTACAGTTAAAGCAGCACTTTTGAGGTAAAACAAAACAAATAAAATATATCACATACTCCACAGCCTGCTATTTGTGTAAACTCTCTCTGCAAATGAATGACATCTAACTGCTGTCCTGTCTCACTGCTCTTCTGGAAACTGTGTGCATTCAGTGGTAGCTAAAGGTCAATCAGAGTGCACGGCCAGCAGACAGAGTTCACTCCAGTTCTCCTGTTCCCATGAAGCAAAGTGCACTGAAAACCAAGCCAGCTAGACTAAAGAGACCAGAGGCAGATAGACCTAAAGTGCACTTCAAGGCAAATGGAGATGACGTTTTTCAGGGCATTCGGAAGCAGATAGCACTGTGAAGTAAGAATAAATGGAGTGCATGTTGAGGCATACACAGCTGCACAGGCAGCCAAATACTGTATGAATGCACTCTGAGAAGGATGGAGAAAAAGTAGTCATTAAATGTGGGGTGCACAAAGCCAAAGCAAAATGGACTAATTCAGGCAAAGCACAATGCAATTTGAGGACATCCGTTATTGCTAGCACTGCCCTGACATTCCCCAGCGCTGCCGGTACAGGCCGATTTTAGCAAGTGGCATGAATTCTGAGCTGCCCGTTCTCATTCGAGTCATGACCACATATCAGGTTCGCATCTGATCCAGGACAATATATGAAAGTGACTCAAATCCAATCTGAAAAATCATAAATCAGATTTGTGCGTTTAAACAGCTCTAAAGAAATTCAGATCAATGTCAGATTAGGATGAAAAATTGGAATTGAGGTACTTCAGGCTGGTAATGTGAGCGTAGCCTTGTTCCCCCTTAGCTTTCAAATTATAGTGAATTTCTAAATTTCTAAATTTATAGTGAATTGAGTTCATATTTAAGAACCGCTATGTACTATAGATAAAGATCTTGCCATTAATATTTTTTTTATCTAGCCAGTGTAAAGTATAGTTAGAGCTGTGATGTTAACTGTGTAGGGAAGTGATTTAAAAAATCTTTCCAAAGTAAAGATTTATATTTCAACTAAAACAGCCGAGCAGCAGCATTTTTTTTTTCAAGTGCTTGATGGTTACCATATATAAAGTAAATAATTATAATGTTATCCTTCCATCCTATCCTGCCGTGTAACCACAGCTAACTATGGGCATGAACACAAGCACAAATTAGGCTTGACAAGGTATAAAACAAAAATTTATACTGTATAATTAGCTGGAATGATTCGCCATGCACATCCTATGACACCCGTATTCCAGTTCCTTCAGTTCCCCACTCACGCTTCAGTTCCTACAAGCAACTAGTTCCCATTAAAGTGGTCTCTGCTCACCCATAAGGTGAAACACAGTCAGGCTAATTGGAGACTGATGCTAACTGAAGTGCACTGAGGCTTGTTGAGTCAGACGAAAATAAAACACACACTCTGGGACAGACGAAGCTGTAGTTACAACCTAAATAAAATGTGCACGTAAGTTGACAAATAACGAGGACTGTCTTTCACCCGCTGCTCTCCTTGTTGCCTTTTTTCTTTTTTTTTAGCCCCACGAACACAGTGGGAAATGTCCAGGGCGGTTGCATGTGGGACTGATTAAGACCTGTTTCAAAAAACGTCTTCAGCACGAACACGAGTGTTACTGTATTAAACCCACACATGTGTGTCTGTGTGTGTGTGTGTGTGTGTGTGTGTGTGTGTGTGTGTGTGGTGGCAGAGTGGATTCAAAAGCACTTAGACCTGGTGCAGTTTAATGGTTCAAGGTTAAAGATTAAGGAGAAAACATAACCGTCAGATGGAGACAATTATCAATCTCCAACTGCTGTATTTTTTATTCGTTTTTTTGTTTGTTTTTTTTTTAGAAATCATACAAACCTCCAATCAACCAATTACCTTTTAATCATTATTGCACGTTCACATACAAAAAAAATGCTTCACACTACTTTTATTGAAACATAACTCTATTCCTAACAGTTTGACTACGGTTCGGAAGATCCCAGGTTCAAACCCCACAACCACCAAGTTGCCACTGTTGGGCCCTTAACCCTCAACTGCTCAGATGTATAATGAGCTAAAAATGTAAGTCGCTCTGGATAAGAGCGTCTGCCAAATGCCTAAATGTAAATGTTTGAAATGCTGTTACTGATTTTTACTGACATATTAACATTTGTGCTGAAAACCTTCACCCCCTACATTTCCAGTTCACTGACATCAGTCCTGTTTGCACAGATCTTCCTGCCGAAATCAAAGAGTAGCTAATGAGAGGTTTTGTGAAAAAATAGAGCTTTATATGGCCGCAGTGGTGTGATAAAGTAATTCTTCAGCAGTGCTCACATTTCACACAGTGAAATAAAAATAAACCCAATCAGTGAACTTCCTTTCTGAAAGGTAGAGTGTGGTGGCTTTAGCAGATTCACTGTGTGGACGATTAACCCAGTAGACAGTAGAATGCTCTGTCAATTTGCCCATATTTTAAGGCCAGTAAAAAGAAATTATACAAAAGACTTCAAAAGCTAGAAATAATTTTTTCCATCTGTCAAATAATGTAAAAAAAAAATTTAAATTAAAATTCTGCTTGTTGTGAGTAAAAGTGCTGGGCAAAAGGTAGGACTTTAAGTATTTTCAAAAGAAACTGTTAAAGATTATTTGGATTTGACAAAGTGTAAATTAAAAGTGAGCAGAATGATGACATGGATGTGTATGAAGGATTGAAAAGCACAAAATAAACATTAAAAACAGTATTTAATAAAATCTTAATGAGACGGGCGATGAAAAAAATATGAAATATTAAATTTATAGGTCACAAATACAGTATTACAGGCAGTATTTTTTAGTAATATTTATTTGAGGTGAAGATGTATTTATTTGGAAATGAACAGGAATTAAAATATATAGGCCATATTACAATGTTACCACAATTTAGGGAGTTGTCTGAAATTCACTATCAACACAAAGATTATAATGATCTAGATGATGTCATTCATAAATGTGTACAAGACTATTTTGTTAGTTTACTTCACATCAGTGGCTATTTCTGTGTGGCTCTTTTGTTTTAGTCCTGAGTACAGAATGTCAGTGCGTGCTTGCACACATACACACACACACACACACACACACACACACACACATGAGCACACAGAGCCCCAACCTATTCCTGCAGTCGAGTATATGGGACTAGTCTGTGTTTTACACGTCTCAGCTGTTCAAACAGGCTATAGCTCACTCTCTCCCTCTTTCTCTGTTCACAAGACAGCAGGCATTACACCTCTCTGTAACACACACACACACACACACACACACAAATACTGTACAGCATCTGTAGAGTGGAAGCCTAATGGATTGGTGACAACGCTCTTCCTGTTTGATTCTGTGATCAAACAGGTATACTTTTGATACGCTATAGATGTGCCATTTATTAACCACTAATATTGCACTTATATTGTTTTAATGCTTGAAACAAAATTTTCCATACATGATCCATTATAGCTTATTAAAAGAATGCACATTTCATCTCCCCTCAACCCAATAAACAAACAAATAAACAAATAAATAGAATGACAGATAAAATAAAAATAATCCAGCTACAAACTAATTTGGTTTATTCTCTCCAGTCAGGGAGCTGACCTGTCCATAAATCTTAAAATAAAAAATATATTTTTTTAGGAAAATCTCAATTCATTATCTTTTTTAAATTATTATTATTATTATATAGTGATATTGACTTATAAGGTCATTTAAGTGTCCTTATTGTACTCGTGTGTTTACAAAATCCAGGCAAAAAACAACAAAACGCATGAAACATATCTTGTAAATTGAGATAAGGTTAACCGAATTAGATGTTTATATGTTTAAATGTATATGTTCATATACAGATTCACTGACGACAATTTGCTTTTAATGAAATAATAAGAGTTTTATTTAGGCTCTGTAGGTGTGGAATTATCCAACAATCATCAGTGTAAACACAATATTTTTTTTTCTTCTATCTGGTCATCTAGTTTCTCAACATCCAGTATCCAAAATACTAATTTTAATTACCTCAAGGTTAACATTTGCATTAAAAAGCAAGCTGTCTGACATAACTAGTTAATCATGCCAAAAGCTGAGTAGCAAGTTGCACAAATCCTGGCCACATGTAATAGTTAGATTAGATAGGATCTGGGAATTTCAGAGGATTTGGGCTCTCAGTGGGTGTTGGCCAGCATTTACTTTTTTTGGTGATTTCCTTTGCATTGTTTTTTCTGTGGGATCGGACCAGACGAGCTATCTTTTGGTCCCCGCATGTATGAGTGAGCCTTGTATGTATGTATGTATGTGTGTATGTATGTACTGTATGTATGTATGTATAGTGGATTGAATATCATGATATTATATTTAATATACAGTTGTAGGGAGGGGTGGCTCAGGCGGCTAAGGCTCTACTACCCAGCATGCATTGTTGCATTGCGGCCATTTGGTGTCATTTTGTTCAACACTCAAAAATATTTATGTTGAGCAATATTAATATACCATATCAGTTATATTCATTTTAATCACATCTACTATACATGGTTTATTTGTCATTCAACTGAAAATACTGCAATTATACTACTATAATACATGAAATCTATAGCACATAATATGTTATAGTGAGTTACTTTTTGTAACTTTTTAAATAAAGTTAAATAAAGTCTGTCCCATTTAGAAAGCAGAACAAAGGCATCCATCTTCTAATAATCCTTATAATGGCCATGTCAGAGAAGCCAGTCTTTAACCAAATAGGGGTTCTATAAATGTTTGGGAAAGAAAATTAGCACACTAAGTGATAACACTATGAAAGATTAGGCAATCATTGTGATGTAAAGTAACAAATGCATTAGCCTTGTTGGTGAAATAGCCGGTGTATATTTGGTAATGGTCTGCCCAAAAGAAAGAGCTGGATCAGATTGTCCTTTAAGCCATAGGCATTTCTGCAAGAGCTAAACTATGATGAAAAGCAATCACGCATGAAGCTAATCCAACATCTGCTCTCCCTCTTTACCTGAAGGGAGACTCAGGAAAGAGACTCCATAATGCATGGTTTAATGTTTTCCTGGTCTCAATAAAAAGGTCTGATAAAAGGGTGATAAGCTGAACCAAGTGTGATCGAGAAGATAGACCCTTCAATGAGCATTGATAAATAATTATTTGAATATTTTAGATAGGAAAGGCCTAAAGAATAATAGGTTCTGATGAGGGATGATGATGAATTAATGTTGGTTGAAAATATGGGAATCTTTGAAGACTTTATCTGCAGGGGATACTAATCTGGACAGATACTGAGGTTACTGAGAGGATTCACATCAAGCGTTTGGATTTCTGGCCTGAGAGTGTCTCACTTGTAAAAGCAAGAGACAGACCTCGCTCCGAGCAGGGCCCTTAAGAGCACAAAGATCCTTGAAAACGCAAAACAATGGAACGCAATCAGGCATGAAGCTAATCCAACATCTGCTTTTCATAAGGCACAAACCAAGCCAAGCGTGAATGAAAGTTTCAAAATCCGATCTGCCCTGGTCTGCCATCGTCAGATGTGGACTCAGTCACCCTGTGACTTCCCCCTTCCACCCTTTGAGACATTTGAGGGAACAGGAAGTGAAGTCTCTTTGGTTTAATTTGGTATTATACATAGATAGTAGAAATCTAACATATTAAAGAGCTCAGCTGCTTGGTGGAAGAGATCATTCATATATCAGTACTCTAAGGACAGGTCCGAGGATTTCGTATATATGTTCTAAATATTCATTCATTCATTCATTAATTTTCTATACCGCTTAATCCTTTGTTCAGGGTCGCGGGGGACCTGGAAACTTCTCCCAGGAAACTTCGAGCACTAGGCGGGGTACACCCTGGACAGGATGCCAATCCATTGCAGGGCACACACACATACACACACACACTCACACACCCAATCACACACTACGGGCAATTCAGGAACGCAAATTAGCCTAACCTGCATATCTTTGGACTGTGGGAGGAAACCGGAGTACCCGGAGGAAACCCACCAAG
>JAOTQY010000003.1:9363725-9376238 GCA_026413445.1 Dolichallabes microphthalmus
ATAAATATGATTTAATACAAAATAAAACATTTTATACTGTAGTTACACATTGCAGTTTAAATTGCAATTTGCATCTAAATAATTGCAACATAATTTTTTCCCTACTTTTGAGGTTGTTTGAGTGTTTCCTCTCAAGGTCTCTTCCTTTCATTGTCATCTTTCTTTCATTGTCATGTGACACTTCTACAACTTGCTTTGTTCATTTATCGTCTAATCTTTGTGTGTGTGTGTGTGTGAACATCAAAGCAGTGTATCTTAGGTCATTATGGCTTATACCTCATGAAAAAAAAAATCTGGTATCTCAAAATATTAGAACATTTAATTACTATTCCTAAAGCATCAATACAATGTATTTCTCTGTCTAGTTCAGTACACACAACCAGAGTCGTTAGGAAGAATTCTGACTTCTGACCATTGTCCAGAAGATGATCATTAACACCCTCCACAAGGAGGCTAAGCCACAGAAGATTATCAATGAAAGTGTTGCCTGTTTGCAGAGTGCTTTATCAATGCATATCCAATGAAAATTGACTGGAAAGAAAACAGTGTCATTGAAAGAGGTGCACAAGCAACAGGGATGATTTAAAATTGTCAAGCAAAGCTGATTCAAGAACCTGGGACAACTTCAGAAGGAATGGAGTCAGTGTATCAAGTGCTATCACGCACAGATGTCTTCCGGAAATAGGCTACAACTGTTGCATTCCTAGTCTTAAGTCACTTCTGAACCAGCGACAACATTGTAAGTGTGTTACCTGAACCAAGGAAAAATCATGGTCCCAGTGTCTGGAGAAAGGGTGTAAGGCACTGAATAAAAGAATCTAGCTGACTATTAAAGGTCAGTTTAAAGTTTGGTTTAAACCGGTTGGTGATGGTTTGGAGGCATGTCATCTGCTTGTGCTGGTCCACTGTGTTTTATTAAGTCAAAAATCAAAGCAGCCATCTGACAGGAGATTTTAGAGCACATCATGCTTTCGTCTGCTGACAAACTTCATTGATAGGCTGATTTCCTGTTCCATCAGGACTTAGCACCTGTAATCAATTACCTGTAATGAATCAAGAATATATGAGAGTGTCACATTTTGAATTAAATGCCAAAGCTTTTCATGGTATTGTAATTGTTTAGGATGCATTGTATATATTATGTATGTATTTTATTCTTTGTGCTTCAGCTTTCTGACGATATGCATACTGAGGCTTTTATCGCTTCGGATAAAGGAATGTCCATCATCAGTGTGGAGCATCTGGATGGAGATTTCCTAAAAACACATTTAAAACAGGAAGAATCTGAAGATGAGGACTTTCTCTGTAAGACCATGTTACCTACATAACATGTTTCAATAACCTATGATATATTTGCTAGTGCCACTGTATTTCTACCACTTATTTTACAGAAGGTGATATACAAGAGTAATAATTCCAGAACCTGCATGGACATAATGTAAAAAATTACTGACATGATGATCAAGGATTTGAAATTAGATTCCAGAGATATAAAGAAAATCCAGTCTAATCCAGTCCGAAAAGGGGCATACAAAGATAATTTGGGGGATTGACTGAAAGAGAGACTGTGAAATGAAAAGTGCAGTGTTAATCTGTATCACTACAACAACTTTAAAATGAGGGCTTGTACCCACATTTCCATTTATTGCAATGAAGTTGTGCCAAAATTGTGCCATTTCAGATGAAGATACACTGAATTCTGTAAACTGTTTCAACCCTGATGATAAGATGGATGGAGGATTCCAGATGAAGCAGCTCAAAAAAGAGGAACCAGAAGATGATGAATACCTCTGTAAGATAACATGGGGCTTTCGACCAAGTGTTTGATTTAACCCTCAGCATCAAGGAACCACTTTAACTGTAAAATTTATTCTACAGTTCTACAGATCCACAGATGTATTTCAGATCCATTACTGTCTACAATAATGTTAGGGTTATTAGAACCATACAGTAGAACTTTTTATTCATGAATTTTAATTTACCTGAATACAAATACAGTTTACAAGAGTATAATACCTATAAAATAACTATAAACAACTCAGTAATAAACATAATAAGTTTTATAAAGGTAGGTTGTGACTCTGCTGTAATAGAAATTACAAATATTTATAATCAGTTTAAACTGGTGGTTTGGGCTCTACTTAGTGATTAAATAATCGTCTTATTATATTAATATGCTAAACTTAAAATGTATGAATCAGTAGGATTTTTTAAGCCTATAAAAGCCTATATAAACATACTCTGAAGCTGATGTGTAATAATAATAATAATTATTATTATTATTTTTCCTGTTCTCACAGCTTGTGCCCACTCATATTTTTAAAGAGCTAAGTTGGTTCTGTTTCACAAAACCTAACCACATTTACATTATTTATACCTTCACAAGGATAAATCCCATTCACCACTTTTTACCTCAGCCCACAAATTTTCCACAAAACCCTTTGTTCTCTTTTAGCAAGACAAACATCCGTAACTAGAGACAGAAAGTGAGAGTGTGACACAACATAAACAAAAAAGATGATTAGGTACAAAGGATTTTTTAATGCTGGCAGATGAATGTCATCCTAGCAGCTTTGCGGTAGCATTCAATCCAACATTATCGAGTTGTATTTTTATTGTTAGCTATCTAATGGCCATGCTTCCCTGGTGTGAGCTGATTGTAGTATATACTGTAGTAATTTTAGTCCCCCATGCTGCAGTCTACTTTTGTTTGCTTGGTACCATGTTTTTACCATGTTATAAATTGTTCAGCGATCTTGCTTGTGAGAAGAATTTTGTATAGAATATTGTTACAATTAGTACTGTAAACAAACCCAGCTAGGTATCAATTATTAAAAATATTTGTTAACATTCTGCAGTATTTTTTTTTACTTTGTTGCCTTCCAGACTGTGAGGGTTGCAGATCGTTCTTCATCAACAAATGTGAAGTTCACGGTCCAGCTCTCTTCATCCCTGATACTCCTGTTCCCCTGGGAGTCCCTGACCGAGCTAGGAAAACACTTCCACCTGGTCTAGCAGTCCAGGAGTCCAGTATTGGGGATGGAGGACTGGGAGTGTTTAATATGGGAGAGACTGTTCCAGTTGGTGTGCATTTTGGGCCTTATCAAGGAGACTTAGTAGACTGTGAGGAAGCTATGAACAGTGGCTACTCTTGGGTGGTTGGTCATTTTCCTAATTAAACATGAAAATATTAAATGTTACTTTACAATTAAATTTTTCTTTCTCAGCAGGTGACCATTCTTTTTCTTGTTTTTCTTCTTATTATTGTTTATTATTATGTACAAAACATACTGTATAAATAGCAGAAAGAAATACTTAAAAAAGCAGGGTGCACCTAATTAAATGGCAGGTGAGTTATTAAAAAAATAAAAAGTTATACAATAAAAATAAGTTGCAGTAAAAGTATGGCAAATATGTTAAATGCTAGTGTGGGGGAAAGCTGTTTTGGCAGTTTTTTTTTAAGCTATTCTAAATGAGTGAAGCCTGACTTCTCAATGGCAGGTTTAAGATTGAATGAGAATTAAAAGAAAATGCTTTAAGTTTGAAAGAAAGAGAGCAAGCACAGGATGATGCAAAGACAAGATGTGGAACATAGTTAAATAAATTAAAAATTGTAAAGTGAGAGAAGTAAAATTTTGACTTCTTTATGTTTGCTAGAAAAATATTGTATTTTCATGGAAATATCATTGTATTTCATCTGGAAGGCATTGGTTATGTGATAGTAAAATGTGTGTCATATGCAATATATTTTACAGATCTACAGGGATGGTCAGTGTGAACAGTACATCGATGGCAGGAAAGAAGTGCATGCTAACTGGATGAGGTGAAAATTCTTTCTTTGCTCTTCTTTACAGGGGAAAACATATCTCACTTGACACCAGTCAATCTCTTTTCCTCACTTTCTCTGTCTATGGGCTCTCAGGTTTGTCAATTGTTCGTGCGATAACGAAGAGCAGAACCTTGTGGCGTTTCAGTATCATGGTGGAATTTTCTACCGTTGCTGTCGACCCATTAGACCAGGACAGGAGCTTTTGGTGTGGTATGCTGAGGAATATGCCAAAAATCTCAGCATTGCATTTGGTTACATATGGAAGAAAAAGTGCACTGCAAATGGTGATGTTTAAATATATATTTTTAAAATTTATTTGTTTATTTAAACATTCTAATTATCATCCGCTAGCTGAAGTAGCTTTAGTACTGAGGACCTTAAGTGATTTTGTTTAGTTTTACATCACATTAACAGTAACTGACTAATCCTTACCTCAATAGTTGTAACATTTGTAACATCTACTGTAACTAGTGGCTGCTCCAGTATCTTACAGAAGAAATTGAAGTTAACTTACTTTGGGGTACAAAACAAGGGGCAAGTGAGAATGCAAACTCTAGCATAAAGGCCCAAAGGCAAAGTGGAGATGTGCTTGCCAATGCTAAAAAAGACAATACTAACAGTAATAAAAATCTAAATAAAAAGTCTGATTTCTCAGCTAGGCTGGATGGAATTTTGGCTGCTATTGACGAAACTAAGAAAGATTTGACAGACTGTACCAAAAGAATGACACAGGCTAAGGTGAACTTGTCATCGCTGGAAGACAAACTTACCAAAACTAAGTTTCAAGCTCTGGAGAGAAAAATTAAGACTCTGCAAGAAAAAGTTATTGACATGTAGACAAGGTCTCTATTGAACAACAAATTCATTGTAGCTTGAAGGTTAAGATTCTGCAGCAATGATTGGAAATTTATGAATTAAAAAGAGATAATGAGATAAAGAGATAATGTTCAGCTTCTTCATGTTAGACTCTTAAATCTTACTTTGGATTCTACCTCATTTGTAAGTCACACTGGACGAGCGCGTCTGCTAACTGAATAAATAAGTGTATGAGTCCTTTGAGTCAAGAGTGACCTGCCAAGCATCCACTGCTGCACGGTGAAATATAGACACATAGCCAAGTCATTTAAATAAGAATGCCTCTGAGAGCATTAACTCATTTTCTCTACTGATAATTGCCTTGCTATGTTTTACTCCAAATGGCAAACAGATATGGGTGGAATGGAGTGGAAGAAAATATACTGCATGACTTTAAATTCAGGCTTTAGGTGGAGTACATAAAATAGCAATACTGTATACACGCCTAATCCATAAATAATCAAATTTATTAGTCATCTCTTTTAAAAATGGAAAACATTAATCATAAAGACAATTTTTAGGGTTTTTAGGGTGTGTTTGTGTGACAGAGGCAGCTTGTTCATTATTTAATCCCCCTAATTAGGCAGTTACAGTACTCTTATTTTGAGTGTCTTTGGCTGATATTCATTCCACCAATGTGGCCTGTTTATGCAATTCAGCGCAAGTCTCCTTGATTAATGTTACTCCTTTGGGACAGTTCAGTTCAGTTTTCATTTTCTGGTATTTTGTGCAATTTCCAGTTTCAGTCTTGTGCTGGATGATAAAACATTCAACATTTATTATTTAGGATAGGAACACATGTGCCTAGAGAACCAAAGTTTGATTATTTATTGGTCTGACTCTTAATCATTTAGACCTAACATTATGAATCCGATTATGTTGAATCTGACAATATATTCTTAGGCCAAACTTAGAAGTTTTCAATGCTGTGTTAACTGCTCCCAAACATTATTCACCATGGTTTGGCTTGTAATATTTATTCAAACATTTTCACTGTAATTCTCTGGACCTAGTCAATGTAACTTCCAATCAGGTTTTTGTCCAGTACAGAAGTTAAGTCAGGTACACATAGATAGCTGTGAACATTGAACAGCCTTGTCAGTGAATACTGTACACTGAAGAATGAAGACGTACTGTTTTGTCTTCATTGTTAAACCTTTTATTCTACAATCCACCCTTAAAACCTTCAAGTGGATCGTTCACATATCCTTCTTCTTAGTAAGATGTACTAAGACTGAACTCAAGCAAGGAGTTAGCACTAATGAGTGGTCAGAACCCTGCCAAGTCTTTCTTCATTTTCTACTTTAATAAGTGCTCTCTCAGTACTGGGATAAAACTGAAATCCTAACTGAAAGATTTAATGAACATGATTTTTATGCAGGTAAAATATTAACTGCTAAACTATAATCTTTTTTTAAAGATCTTATAAATAAAGATGAGGTTTGATGTTAACATATGGTTTGAAAACTGCTCATTTAAAAGGTTTAGTTACATATCTATGAGAAGAGTCTGTCTCGTATTATAAGATCTTGTCATTTCTTTGGAGATCTCTTTCAAAACGCCATCTGAACTGAGCTGAACAACTGTCTTTAATTCCCTGATGTTTTTACATTTGGCATTTGGCAGACACCCTTATCTAGGACAACTTCTCATTGTACATTGGAGTAGTTGTGGGTTAAGAGCCTTGCTTAAGGGCCCAACAGTGGCAACTTGGTGATGATGGTGTTTGAACCTGAGACTTTTTGAACCATAGTCCAACACCTTAACCACTAAGGCTACCCCTGCCCCCTACTTTATGTTGACTATATTATGTTGATTGTTTGTTAACATATAAATTAGGTCCTGGATATTTCTCTGCAGAGAGGCTGTTCAGTAAATCCCTTGTCCTCTTTACACTAGGTTTTTGCAATTTAATTTTGGCATGTCTCATGTAGCTGCATGCATCACGTTTAACTCAGTGATTCAATTATAGCCTATTTTACAATAAACTTAATCACAAAAAAAACTTTACATTAATTTAAATCTCTTGCCAAAACAGAAGCAAAATGTTCACCTGTAACTTTGTAGCTGATGCTCAACTGCTGCTGGAATTTAATTCATTAATGTGATACAAGAAAAGAAATAACTCAGATCTTCAGTTAATACTGTATCTGGTATTTCCTTTTATAGGAAAAGCCATTATATGACTAGTGTGTATATATATATTTTTTACTTCCACCAGGGCTATGTTGTGTGTTTTGTTGAAGGGAAACTATTTTGTTGCAATTTACATTGGACTTCTAACGTTTCTTTTCTTACTCCAGAAACACATATTGAAGCAAACCAATGGATGTACACAAAAGATAAGCCTCATCAGTGCTTACAATGTGGTAAGAGATTTACCGAGAGAGGGACTCTTGACAAACACTATCGTATCCACACAGGGGAGAAGCCGTATCACTGCTCGGAATGTGGAAGGAGTTTTACTCAGCAGAGTACTCTCCAACGACATCAGCGCATCCACACTGGAGAGAAACCATATCTGTGCTCACACTGTGGAGACAAATTTTCTAACCAGAGTAATCTCCAACGACACCAACGTGTCCACACTGGAGAAAAACCATATCACTGCTCACTGTGTGGCAAGAATTTTACACAACGGAGTACTCTCCAGCGACACCAGCGCATTCACACTGGAGAAAAACCTTACCAGTGTCCCCACTGTGGGGAGAGATTTACTCACCAGAGCCTCCTCCAGTCACACCAACGCCTTCACACTGGAGAAAAACCCTATCACTGTCCATTGTGTGGGAAGAGTTTTACTGAGAGAGGTGCTCTCAAAAAACACCAACGCATTCACACAGGAGAGAAGCCATATCAATGTCCAGAGTGTGCGAAGAATTTTACTGAGAAAAGTGCTCTTAAGAAACATCAACGCATTCACACAGGAGAGAAACCATATTACTGCTCGCAGTGTGGGCGGAGCTTCACTTTTTCAAGTTCTTTCAGTACACACAAGTGCATTAAGACTCAGCTGTCGGCTTGCACCACATAGATTTTCCACCATTATCTGCACCACTTATCCTGTGTAAGGTCACAGGGAACCTGGGGCACAAGGCATACAGTATGGTACACCTGGATGGGGTGCCAAGGCCCTGCAAGGCGCAAACACACACTCACATACTGTATATTATGGACAAAATGGGAATGACTTTTCCACACATTGGGGTTTAAAACAGCTATAAATGCATTTTTATCATTTTATGGTTGTTTTCTTTTTACAATGGATGTTTGTCCTTTTTTGACAAACATTTAGGGCGCTTATGTAACCTGTTATTTCCTTTAACCACACTGTGCACACTGTGCGTTCTTGCATAGACTGAGTAAAAGCGATGTACTTTAACTCAGAGTTTTTTAATGTAATTTGTGACTGATGCCATACTATCTAACTGGCAAACTGAATTACACTTTTATGGTCCGTTCAGAGAGAACTGTTGATCATGCTTTCTTTGTTAGTAATGTTTAAAGTCTATTATATCCAGGTGGAAGTAATAGCCTTGCATCCCTGAATATGCTCCTGTATTCTCCTTGAATGTATTAAGATGAGCATTCATGATATGGGCCTTGAGAGACATTCTGCATCACACTGTGTCATAGTTCTTCAATCTTAACTATCTCCATGTAGTTTATGACATGCTGTGACTGCCGAGGTTCCTCTGAAACAGCGTGAGAAAGCAGTTTCAACCTGCTTACTCCTTCCTGGTTAACTCCTTCGGAAGCTGTTTTTATGTTTTCTGACAAAGACTTTTACCTCAGACAGGCCTGTCCGAGCTTTCCCAAAGACAAACATAGAAAACTTATACAATCTTATTGGAGACCCATCTGGAACATCACCATATTGAAATCACTCATTTTCCAGCTGTCCCCATCACATTTCTAACAGCGCTAAGACATTGCTAGATGCACTGTGACCCTTTTTAAGGTACATTACGTGAGCCAGGGTAAGAGACGAGTACCTTTTCCAGTTCTGGAGAAATTTATCAACAAATAGACAGCTCTCATTCAGACTTAAGATGATTCTGATTGCCTCACATAGACTCACAATGTTGGGCAGAAGCAGTGCCTGGGTAAATAGATACAATTAGCGAAATTGCCTTGTTTTAAAAAATGATTTGGGTACATTCTGGTCAGAGAAGTAAGGTCTGAGGGAATCGATAGCCATTTTATTTCCTTTTGAGGCATAAGCAGTTAAAAATAACACTTGCTACCCAGGAACGAAACTTGTGATGTAGAGTGTTACCATAGTGTTATGAATCTCACCATATGATGCTCATAAACCACAATAAAAGCTGACTTACCTTATCTTATCAGATAAACTGATTGCTCGTTCTGCAGATATATTTAATAAGTCTATGATTCAATACACTGTCCCTGGTCTTGTTTGTTTTAAGACAATGTGTTAATTGACCATTTACAGTCTACAAATTGAATAGATCAGTGGATGAATCAATAAATGTAAGGCTAAACGTTGACTTCCAGCATCATGACAGCCTGGAAAGTTATATGAGAATCTTCTTGATAGAAGAGTCATTTCAGATATCACCCAATTTAATCCCTTTCTCCTACTGGTATCTCCTAGAACTTCTAACAACTGTGAAGTAAGAGAGAGAGAGCGTGTGTGTGTGTGTGTGTGTGTGTGTGTGTGTGTGTGTGAGTGTGTGTGTGTGAGTGTGAGTGTGTGTGTGTGAGTGTGTGTGTGTGAGTGTGAGTGAGTGAGTTTGAGAGAGATCGGGCAATATCAGACACTCTATCCACCTCAGTGTAGGTGTACCTCATGCTTTTGTTTATGTACATAAACAGCCTTCTCAGTCAAATTCAAGCAATTTTAAAATGACTATTTAAAAGGACCACATTTTGGTACTGCAACAATAAATAGCTTCCTGTTAAACAAGATAATTTTAGATCAAATAAAACTTCCACCAACAATTTGTACATGTTTTCAATGGATTATTAAAAAAAAGTTACACTGTCTTGTCTTTAAGTGCCCAAAAAATGAGGTCAGCTGATTACCTGAATATACCAAATGAACAGGTCTTTTGATCAATGGATTTTCTTCTTTCCTGATGGCACAGCCATTCCAAGATAGTGAGCATGGTGCACTTTCAGAGCATGGTGCACTGAAAGAGAGGCTCAGAGAGCATGAGACATGAATAGAAGATATAAGAAAGTAATGCAACTTTGGATAGAAATAAATGTTGTCACATTGCATAAGCTTATCAAAATGATAATCAAGGCAAAATGCCATCCAATAAAATAGTATGTCCAACTTCGTTTTGCCCTGGTAGTGTATAATTCTAGAAACAGTTTATCTTCAGCAACACACAACACTTGAACTTTTTCTCAATTTGCAGTAGAAGTTTGCTGCTGTGATTAAGACATTGCGCTGAAATCAATAGCTAAACTTAAAGCCACTCCTAGTCCCCCTGTGCACTTTATTTAAAGTACACCATCATGTCTATTACTAAATCTAAGTCAATTTAGAAGAGTCACGACTATTGAAATAAAAATTTTGTATACGTCAGAAATAAACCTGTCATTTAATGTGTGTGTGACTGACATGGAGAGAGAGAGAACGAGAGCGAGAGAGAGAGACTTGATCATAAGTCTTGTATTTTGCTCTTTATTTGTGGCTAATCAGAGAGTGTCTCACTTCCTTGGTCAGATTTATGACAAAAAGTTATTCTCTGAATTAAATTCCTTCACAACCCCAAAACAGGATTACTGCTGATCTTCTGGAAGAAATCTCATACTGCAGGGAAGAAAAACCTGTCTGAAATCTTAGGCTAAATGAGTGATGCCAAAAAAGCTTCTTCAGAGACAACTATCCAAGAATTTGCCACAAAATGAGCACATCTTTGAATATGAACCCACATTTTGTTCTTTTCTAATGAATAAATCAGTATGAAATACTGCAATAGCAGATTAAAATAAAAGAAATACACCAGAGTATAATTGAAAGTTCCAGCCTGATAAAAAGATTGACGCCACATTTCAGGTCAGCATCACAGCCAAAAGGAAATCAGTTAAGCTGTTTAACCATAAAATATAACGATATTGCTGAAGAACTAAATTCTGATTGTTGGCTTTTGGCAAAGGAGTAATTTGTCAAATTAAGCCAGCATTTTTGCAATCTGACAGATTTTGAAATCTTTTATTCAGTTCATAAAAACAAGCAAACGCCATAAAAAAATGAACAGCACTGCAAATAAACACACGTCAGAATGGACTAGAATGAGACTGCTATTTTTTTAACATGTGAATTCATTTTACTACCTTAAATGTGTGTGTGTGTGTGTGAGTGAATGTGGAACATTACGTGGTGAAACCAAACTAAACTCTCTCTCTCTCTTTCTCTCTCTCTTCAATACACATATGTACACAATGAGGGATGGATGAGTGCGGGAACATCAGCAACATCATTTCAAGAGATTTGATTTAATACTCAAAGGTTTAATGAGCTGGAGGAAAACTTTTCCACCCACATACATTCCCATTCTGGCTTCAGTTCACTCGAGGAATCGGGGAAGTGAACACACCCACTGTTGACGAGTGAGTTATGATATGAACTGTGTGTGTGAGTGTGCTTAGTTTATCTTCAGATAAACTATTATATCACTGAAACAGGAAAAGCTACAGGAAGTCGTTCCTACACTCAAATTGCATAATTTTATATAACTGCACTTTGTGAGTGTGTGTGATTAATGAATAGCAGATGGAGTTTTATAGTACCAGGAATTGTGCAATATCTCGTTATTTTTCATTCTGCACTCCACTGAGCAATTTCATTTCTCTTCCAGCATATATAAAGTGTGTACAATATCTGATGTGTCGTGTTCCAATCAGAGGACCAATCCCAAAGTAGGCAGTTTGTGTAGATCACAGTTATACTCCACATTCTGTCCAATTTGAGCTCCTTATTTAGGTCAAATTGAATGTCCATGTGACCAACAGTCCAATCCTTCCATTTGTCACATCTAAATAACAGAAAATAAAATCTAATTGTCATGAGTATCAAGAAGTCAGTCACTAATGTCAATGAATCAGCAGAGATGTCATTTACAGTACAGATGTAATCAGACCATTAGTCATTTATAAATATAGATGAATGAATTAACTCATAGCTAGTGGACAGTTGTGTGATGAAAGTCATTTGCTGGTTGAAAAGTTAATTAAATGTCAGTTCACAGCTCATGTATCTTGTTTATCTGGCTATGTTTTTAGTTAGCATTAGTCAAAATCAATCCCAGTATAGCCATATACAGTAGATACAGTAAAACAATATTCCTCCAGGACCATGGTGCTACATGAATCAACACAGAACCAAGTCCACACAAGTTAAAAAAACAAAAACCCTAGACCATGAAGTGCACTAATGTGTGGAGTTTGCATGTTCTCTCTGTGCATGGTGGGTTTCCTTTAGGTTCTCTGTTTTGCTTCCACAGTCCAAAGACATGCAGAGTTGACTAACTGGCATTTCCAATTTGCATGTACAATATAAGTGTACACCACGTTCCAAATTATTATGCAAATTGGATGTTAGTGTCATAAACATTAAATGTTTAGTTTTTAAATTAAACTCATGGATGGTGTTGTGTCTCGGAGCTCTTTGGTTCACTGAAATGAATCTCAGACACCTGTGATAATTACTTTGGCAGATAAGCCCAAGTTCCACATTATTAAGCAGGCCACAGATTTCAAGCAATATGGGAAAGGAAAAGGATCTCTCTGCTGCCGAAAAGCATCAAATAGTGCAATACCTTGGACAAGGTATGAAAACATTAGATATTTCA
>JAOTQY010000003.1:9387782-9402084 GCA_026413445.1 Dolichallabes microphthalmus
TCACAATCCAGAATTCAAAACGGTATGTTCTGAACAGGTTTATCGTGTGTGTGTGTGTGTGTGTGTGTGTGTGTGTGCCTATATCAGTGTGTGTTAGTCATCATGTTCTAACATTTATTCTTGGTTTGGTTTGTAAAGTGTAGTCTTATATGTGTGTTATTAACACTCCTTTGTTATAACATTGTTATTAATATTGTTACATGTAGTACTTCACAGAGGTGGGCGTGTCTGCACCATTCACACATGCGCAATACAAATGAAACATCATGTGTAATACACACACCTCATTTTACACACCACACATTTTAATGCACACATTGTACAATATAATTTATGTCATACATTTACTTGTTTGTTTGTTTATTTAATATTTCTTCTATTATTTAATGTAAATCCTCTCATACTGAAACACTTATTCTGGTCTTATAGAGATTAGAGCTCCAGCTCCAATTTTTGATTTCCGTCTTCTGGACAAATGCTTTCAGATAAATGTGCTTAATTCACACACACACACACACGCACACGCACACACGCACACACACACACAGAGTAAATTTTTCCGTTTTACATAATCTTCACCAAATCCTTTAATGTGAACCAGAGACATACTTTTCTACTTTATTCCTCCTTACATACACCATAATGACCTGTTGTGGGTGGATTTGGGGTTTTAGGTTCTTGTGTTGTCTGCAGCATTCTCCTGCCATCGCGCTGTGGATTATTTTACACTGCGTTAC
Organism: Dolichallabes microphthalmus; assembly: GCA_026413445.1. Classification (NCBI taxonomy): domain Eukaryota; kingdom Metazoa; phylum Chordata; class Actinopteri; order Siluriformes; family Clariidae; genus Dolichallabes; species Dolichallabes microphthalmus. The sequence continues at coordinate 9,388,520 of JAOTQY010000003.1, forward strand.
TACTAATGAGCCCTGGGAGCATGAAACATACGATCTGAAGTTAAGCAAAAATGTCTTCATCACTCACAGCTCTGGTTATCACCAGCTCAATTCCACACCTTACTACAACACTAGTTAGGGTCATTTGTGAGATGCTAGTCATATTACAGCTTCAGCCCTGAACACTAGATCATACAGTAAAATATTGACTGTCAATTGTACAGTAAAGCATTGTCAAATGTATGCAAATTATATTTAGAGATAAGATCTTTAATATCTTACATAATGTAAAATAACTTTTTGTTCAGAATTGTGGAATGTCTTTATTTAAATCCATAAAACAAAATACAAACATGGCTAGAAAATGATAACATTTTGCAGTTAGCCTTAGCCTTAGCAAAGCCCGAAACACAAACCAGGAGACAGCGCCTTGTCCCGATGCCAACATAGAAACCCTTCTAAACAAACAGAACAATACTGAGCAACTAAACAGGGAAAACTGGGAGCTTAAATAAGGAACGTAATCAAGACTAATTCAAAACACGAACAGAATCAGGAAATGGGAGATCAGAAACACAAAAGTCAATAAAGACTAAAAAATGAGGAGTGTATAGCGTCCAGGGAGAACCCTTACAGGTTAATCCTTTTATAGGCAAGCAGACTTACTGAACAGGCTCTTGCTCGAGGACCTAACCATGATATCATAGTGATTCTGGGATTTGAACACACAAGCTACTGATGTGTAACTTAAAGCCTTGATGACATGAAAGGAGGGATTCCAAACCAAAGCCTTACATGAACACAAATAAGCTTCAGCCCTCATAGTTCTCTGGTGTTCTTTGGCTTTTATGGCATTTCTTGGCTGTAGCTATATATAAATCATTTGTTCTTGGAAACTTACAGTATGGCTGATGGGTGTTTATCAAAATACACTTGTGAGTATGAAGAAATTCTATTTTTTAAACCAATCCTCATCACCAATTCCCTAATCCCCAACACTTACCCTAACACCAAACTTCAGATTTTTCCTAAGTATCGGAGCCTAAGCTAACCTAGAGAGTGCAACACCACAACAGATTCCCATGTGTGTAGCACGAGCATTTTAAACACGTTTACATGTAGATTTCACACACATGTGCTCCTTTGTGACCTTATGTGTTTGTGATGTTGCTTTGCTCATGCTTTTTAAACATCACAGCATCTGTGTTAAATACGAAATAAATACAACATGCAAATAATCAAAACAGTCATTGCAAATCCAACACACAAGCACACACACATGCACTCACACGTCGCTCAAAGACATTTATTTTCTTCTTTAATAAAGGCTTTATCAACACAGGGTGAAAACAATTACTTGTGTGTGTGTGTGTGTGTGTGTGTGTATGTGTGTGTGTGTAAGTCATTTTGTATTTAACAAAACTGAAAAAGTGTGCTTACATCCAATTGTATAATCAAGTTACCTACAGACAGAACTGATGTGTGTGTGCGTGCATGCATGCGTGTGTGTGTGTGTGCGCGCTGTTGTTGTCATTTAATTAGCTGTAGTACACTTTCACTCTCAGTGTTTCAAACAGAGACGCAGTCATGGGCTGTCTCCCAAAACTACATACTGTAGTTGTTACCATGGGAACACATCATAGTGTGGGTACTATACATGCACAAAATGGCATGCTAATGTCAAGACAGCTAGTTAGTCAAGAACAAGTGGCAACCTAAAATAACGAGGCAAGGTACAACAGAATTAAACATGTTCACATCCTGGTACTGTACAAAAAAAGGTCTATATAGCTAGATTTCCCATTCATAACAACTGTTCAGGGAATGAGTTTTTATGTAAGTCATCAGTTAAAATGACAATTATTATGGGTGTGGCCCATTTGAGTGACAGCTGCATTGCACTGCTGGATGATTGCTATGTATCATTTTAGGTAACCACTTAGCTAGGCTAAAGTTAGGCTAGCAAGCTTGCGTTAACTGAGGTAAGTAGACATTCATTCTGTTCCTATATAGTCTATCGTCTCGAATAGCTCACTGTCAAAATATGTATTACATACAGCGGAACCTTGGATTGCTAGTAACTTGAAAGACGAGCAAAATTTCAAAGTAAATTTTAACTTAATAAACAAGTAAGGTCTTGACATACGTGTAGAATATATGCACTTTGTCTCCTGAGCATCACATGATCACAACTGAGCCAATGTGCTTCATATACAGTCAACATTTGTGTGGGCGTGTACTGTTTATTATGAAATTGTGACTCGTGAAAGCATTTTTTTTTATTTTGTGTCCAAGTGTAATGACTATTCTTTTTTAACTGTACTGCAACAACAGCCTCCATGAAGAAAAAGGTTAAAAAGGCTGTAGCAGTGCTGGAGAGCAATCGGTTTAATGACAATGCAATCTCACATTTCCGCAAAATCCTTAAAAGGAGGCAAAAGCAAGTGTCATTAGAGAGGTTCCTTGTTAAACAAGTTTTCTGACAGAGCAGTGTTTCCAATAGTGTGTGTGTGTGTGTGTGTGTGTGTGTGTGTGTGTGTGTGTGTGTGTGTGTGAAACTTGTCCTACACAGTAGCCCCCCTCTTCTCCTCCTCTCTCAGCTTACCTCAGCCCTGATTCTTTTTAAAGGTAAAGTGCAGGTTAATTTGTATTATTTTTACTTTATAGTTTGTATTAATTATTTTTACATGAATACTTATGGGTTGCGGAACATTATTTCTTATGGAAAATTTACTTTGATATACAAGTGCTTTGACATACAAGCACTCCTCCAGAACAAATTATACTTGCAATCCAGGGTTGCTGTATGTGATTTGGGACACATCCTAACCTGATGACCCAAGAGCCGCCATCATGCTTAAGAATACCTACATCATGCACTTTAAAAATAATCTCCATCAAGGACAATGTATCCCCTGTTAAAAAGGCTTATTTAATTATTTACAGGCTTGTTTTACAGTAAAATAACAAAGTGCAATCATGTTTCTGTCAGAAGTGTGAACAATAAAATTCCTCCTTGTGTTGAATCAGCGCAGGCTAGTTGGGGTGGCTCAAAGGTTAATATGAAGTGACTGAGTTACAAAAAAAAAGTGACAGTTTTAAGTGTGTGTGTGTGTGTGTGTGTGTGTGTGTGTGTGGGTGTGTGTGTGTGTGTGTGTGTGAGTGTGTGAAAAGAGATATTTCTTCAGGAAACAGGAAGTTTTCTGAAACAGGAAGTGTCCTCGCCCCAGTCTGGATAGGGGATTCTGGGTAAACAAAAGATTGACCTTAAAGGTGGAAACATTAGTTAACAAGTTCACTGGGGTGTGTGCATGCATGTGTGTGTGTGTTTGTTTGTATGCCAGAGTCTCATGCTTTTCTGGAAGACACACAAGTCAGAGTTAACTGTTTGCTTTGCGTATTTATGTCGTTTCCCATAGCTGCGTACAACATTTTGTTCTTTGCATAATTCGTGGACGTTTATGAATAATTCATGTGTACACATGTTTTTATCTTGCAGTGAACCAAGTTTATTGCTTTTAGTCATTCTTTTAACAGCATAGTTTCGGAATGTAAATGTAAACGTGCTATTAATATGACTGTTGACACATTTCATTCAGTTTTGTTTAGATATATGAAGTTGGGTCTCATTTAGGTCACTATACTCTAAGCTAACAGTATTCCTAAATCATGACACATTTAAAAAAAAAAACAAAGTTAACTAGCTCATTTGTAATATGCACTCACATTATGTGAAGTTAAGTACTGATGCATGACTGTGTACTGTGTACTTATTAACAACCTATCCTTTATAAAATCTGTCCTTTATTTTTATAAAAATGTTGTAAATGTAGGTATAGCTTTAAGACTTGTCTTAAAGTTTCTATCTGAAAAAAACAAACACATATGACAGTGCTCAATGCTTTGCTAAATATTCTGCCAATGGTGTCACCACTTTTTTAAGGTCCTATTTATTGAATTTGATTTATTGAATTTAAGTTATGTTAAAACTACATTAATAATTTATACATTTTCCTAGCTCGCTCTAGACAAAAAAGTAATCAAGTTTATCATGCAGAAATGTAAGTTATTTTTGCTGTAAAAGTCATAAATCCTAACCATGTCTATATCTTAAACCCACTTATCACATGATCTCCACCCCTTAGCATTGATCTGCCTCTCCTTTTAACCATCTTCCACTTCAGCAGTCCATGAATCAAATCGATCAAAGTCAATGAAATCTGCTGTCATTCCAAAGAACTGAATCAGAGAATTATTTATGTGAGTTATAATGTTCATTTGGACAAGCTGCACACCTTCTCAGTTATTGGTCTGGCATGATGAATGAAGGCCGTGATTGGTGCAGCTCCAACACTTCTGAGATGGTGCTTATAAAGGTACAAGGTTAATTAAATTTGCAATTGTGAAATTTGCGTAATTTTATTATAGTTTGTTGATATTTAACAAAAGAAGACAACAAAAGGTGCTGTTACTGCATGTAGTTTAATACTTCCCAAAATCAAGAACCTCCTCATCGTGCTTCTTATATACTGTAAGAGTGGATCAGTAGGTTCATTCAGGAAAACTGTATCCCTGTATTCCATGTGTCTGTGTAGTAGGTGGTAGATCAAAGGACCTAAAACTGCATCAAACTAAATATTTTCCAGTTATAGTCTAGCATCTGAGCTGCATGTTAATGGTGTACAGTAGCTCGCTCCAAACCTGATGAAAATCTGTCCAATTTAATCAAAGAGGAGAAAAGCATACCTGAAAAAGGGGAGTAAGAGAGGCTTTGATTCACACTCAGGAAATGTTTAGAGTGTTTAACAGAGGAAACTGAGGCACAGACTGGAACGTGAATCCTCAGGAGACACACAGCTTCACATTTCTCCTATTGTAAAAAAGCATCTGTACGCTGACGTGAAACTCAGCACAGGTTTGAAAGTTCACAGGTTGAAGGTGAATTGAGGTGTGTGTGTGTGTGTGTGTGTGTGTGTGTGTGTGTGTGTGTGTGTGTGTGTGTGTGTCTGTGTGTCTGTGTGTCTGTGTTTCAGTATAAGGCTGACTCTGTGAGATAAACATCACACCGTGTGCTGCCCCGGAGGCTGAGAAGTTTCTGTGGTTAGTTCAGATTTTTCCCTGCTGAAATATAAATCTCTGCATCAGAATTCTCTTGTTTTTTTAATAAATGGAATTTAAAATGAGACACTTTTGTTTTACTGCCCACGTAGAAATGTTAGCCAGGATATTTCCTAACATACTTTCTTGTTTATATGATCGTTTGTTAAAAATAAACAATGCATCTACTGTGTTTCAGTTTAACCCTTTAACATTCTTGTGAACTTTTTGATAGCGCACATGTTGGTTCACAGAATCCTATTGGAAAAATAGATGTAACATGATTGAGCCATCTCTATCACATGGTTGAGGGATGATATGTTAAACTAGGTTTCAAAATATTTCGTTAATTAGTATGCCTTTCCAGTCCCTTCATACTATAACATGCTGTTGCACACCCATACAAAAAGTTTTTGGTGCTTTTGAGTGCTGAGGCCGATTTCTAAAATCAACACCTGTGTTATATTAGAGGCAACTGAGTTCTCTGGTGGGCAGGTGAGGAATTAACCTGTGTTATTGTGAAACTTCAGTTAATTAAGGTTTATCATTGGGTTTAGGTGCCGGGCTACCCTGGTTCTCTTATTAGGTATCATTAGAAACTATTTTGAGTCTTTGCTCTGTTCATGAGATTCACAGTCTACACGCACAGTCTTTGGACTGCAGCCGAACCAAAACTCCCTTGACTGCCTTCCATTTCTGCTTCATTAACATATGAATATAAAGACTTATGCTGGCCAGTATGTGCAGACACATGGAGGATGCTAACAGAAGAATGCTTAGAAAGTAACTGTGGCTTCAACATTTGGGTGGTAAGATCTCCACCCATGTAGGGGGAGGGGGGGCAAGAATATCACCCATTACTCTTGTTGTTATTCTTGGCTTGCTAATTATGTTGAATCAAGAAAGCCAACCACCTGCATCATGTTTAATAAAAGTTAGTAATTTTGGCTCATCATTATAATACGATTTTTTTTTTCTCCTTCCCGTTTTTCTTGGAAGTACAATGCTCCCATTCACCCATGGATTATGCCTATTATTTGCATTGCATCACTTTTGAGACAAGTATGAAAACAAGTAATGAGTTCACATGAACTACATTATAGAGGTATACTATATGATTAGGAAGTAATAATTGATGTTTGATGTGTACGTGACACTGAACTGCAAGTCGTAATCTGATGTGGTATGGTTTCCAGGTCTGATTTACTGCATCCCTTTATCCCCTGCAGAATCTTTGGAAGGCTGGACTGGACATAGGGAGCTGATATTCTTCAATGGACCATTGACATGTTCAAGAGGATTAGTAAATTCTGGGAGTACTCAATCTAGAGATCTCAAAACCTCAGGTCACGTTAATTGTGACTGCTAGATGAGTGTAAGAAGCAGCCACTTTCATGTTTTAACCTGTTTATTTGTCAATTGGTTTGTGCACAATTCCCGGGTGACCTTCATTGACTTATAACGTTCCATGGATGTGAAGTACACTGTACCTCTTGAATTAATATGGTCTTCTGGATCTGTTTCCATGGCAGAGTTAATTTTGGTTAACAATAATAAAACAGATAATCTACAGGCTTTGGACAATCTGTATGTAATTACAGAATAATTATAATGATATACTCAACATCAATATCATCAAGTGCTTTGTCTTGATCAAGTTCAGGGTGGATCCGGTGGTTTTCCTGGAAATGCTGGGTATGAGGCAGGAATACATCCTGGAAGAGACACCAATTCATCACAGCACAAACAAACATTTATAAACACTGCCACATCTGGGGCAATTCACCTGAAAGGTTTGAGGAAATTGAGAAGGAATGCTAAGAAAATACACATGGACATGGAGAGAACTCCAGTTTGTTGTACCACAATGCCAGTTCTATTGCTATAACTCTTTATATGCTTTCAATTTGATGGTAATGTGTGACAGAGATCATTGTGTGATGGTCAGGAGTTTAAACAATGTGGTACGAGGTGTTAGAGTGTTTTAGATTCAGATCACTTTGTATTTATATTGTTTAAGAAATCCTGTCCTTATGATGGACACCAGAAACTGTTCTGAATTAAAGCTGCCGCTCTTTGCATCTTGGGGTGTCTGGATCTGAATGAAGTGCATAGCCACAGAAACACTTGTTGGCAAATTGATCTTCTGGCATGTAGACTTTATCGGACAGGGGTTGGCTTATTATCCAGTGAATTTCTGCCATGATGCAGACAGGAGTGCCCACTCTGCTTGTGTTTTTCTTGTCTCGTTTTTCTACTCAGACAGCACATTAGGTTTTGTGCTTGTTTGTTTTTAGTCACTTTTTCAAAATCTTTACATATTCAAAATTTCTATGGTTCATCAGACCCTCTGTTCCTCCGGCGCTGCCTCAAATGTCCTTGATTTGACAAGCTGGAATGTATTTTCACAGTAATTGCCTTGGGAAGAAGGTCAATTGAGGCATTGGCATGTTAAAAGATGAAGGTGAACTGTTTCCTTAGTGTATGAAATGATTTTAGTGCATAATTGTCCATTATTAGTAGTCATTTCAGGGTTCTATACAGTCTCTGTTCAAAGTTAAACCTGATCTGGCTGTGACTACGTGCAGAAGTTTTTTTTTTTTTTTAATGAACCTATTACGACCAGATGTAACATTTGTTTTCAAGACACTTGACAGAAATGCATAGTGATTTGCTGAAATATATATGAGATGGGAAATGCATTATGGGAAATGCATTTTGTTTGTATTTTAAGTGTTCTTAGCTGACATAAAAAAGTTTTTCAGGTTGCGTTTCAGATAATGGCTGATAACCTGAGCAAGGGTAGGAACACTGATACAGAGTACAGGAGTTACTTGGACAAAAACACCAATGACTTAGAAGACTCAGACACAGATTATGACATGCTTGCTAACTCCCCAGCCAAGGATCAGTAGGTGATAGTAGGAAGAGAAGGAGGGGGGAGGGATTTTAGAGCCAGTATTACTGGAAGGCAGGGCTAAAGATTTTTTACTTTCTGACAATCCTTTTACAGGTGTTACAGGTGTGACACTATTACAGGTGTTTTCCAAGCTTTTCACAAAGAAATTGTTGTTGTGAATTATACCAGACACAAAAGAAAAGCAGGAGACTCCATTCAGGTCTCCAAGTGGACCCCAATACAGTGAAGAAAAAAAACATATATATATATATATCGCCTCTGGTTCACCGTATGCATTCTCAAACTGCCTGTGAGGAGAGATTATTGAAGTTGTTTTTCCAGACTACTTTCCCCAAAGCGATGGCAAGGGACAGGAAAATGATCTGGAGGTAATAATAATTCACAGGTAAGAACATTCACAGCCAAGTACTGGAGTGGCTACAAAGAATAGCTGGAGGACCTGGCACATGAACATGTTACCCCAGTGACGGCATGGGGTGCTCCTCAACAACAGTACCTGAGGGAGTCATACTGTATCTGAGCATGGCTGTGAGAAACTCATTTAAAAGAGTGCAGAGCGTGTGTGCTGTCCACATCGAATGATTTGGCAAGCACCACCAAAGTCATTTCAGTAATCTGATGATGATGATGATGATGATGCTGACAAAAAACTTTTTATAGACACTATCTGTCATGCATGCAAAGCTATCTATCATTCTAGAAGAAATGTAGCTGTGGATGAGAAAATTGTAGCATGCAAAGCATATCATTTATACATAATCATTTTAGAGAGACTTTTTTTTTGTCAATTATGTGATGATTTTCAGAAAAATCTGCTTAAAAATGAATATGTTCTAGGATGCTTTCTTAAGGCCCCTTCCACTTAATACTTGAGCACTCACTTGCGCTGGAATGAAAATTAAACCCTTCTCTTATTCATCTTAATATTTATATCTATACAGTACAACACATACTATTTCTAAATAATTTACTGTATATATATATTGAGTTATATGTCTATTCTCTAAATTATTAATAAGAAAAGTTATTTGCACTTCTGTGCTCGAAAACTGTCTTACATTCATCTCATCTGTGTTGCGGTTTTTCACTTTAAATAGAATGCTGTGGAAGTACATATCACTTTGGAGCCTCACTTATTGTGTGTGTGTGTGTGTGTGTGTGTGTGTGGCGGAGCAGGGTTAAAACTACAGCAACATGAAACCTGACAAAGAGGAAGAAATGTTTCCACTAAAGGGAATAAAGAGAGAAAGGGAAGGTCAGAGTGAACGGACCGAGCACTGATACACATCACCAAATAAAAACTCTGCGTATGAAATAATATTTTCATATTAAACATGTTATTCAGGAAACGCTGTGCACAGAGCCCAGGGCAAGTCCTGCTGTGGTGCGGGTTCTAACGACACCATTTATCAGATTACACACATATATACAAACACACACACACACACACACACACACACACACACACACACACACACACACACACACACACAGACTGGGTGTTGAATAAACTACGTGATGATGGGGTACTGTGTAGTAACCTGCCTGTTTTTTTTGTGAATGAATAGGAACAGTTCTAAAAAAATCTAGAAAACATTCAAGATTACAGAGACATATACAGTAGAATATGGCCTGCTCCATATTCCATACTCCATAGAAACACTATGCACAATTAAGTTTTTACTTTAATAAACACACACATGGTCTAAATTATTCCCAAGAGTGCATGCACAGACACTTGATTTATTAAAATCCAGTTTGTATCTAATGTTTCCTGAGTTTGTGTACATTTCCATATAAGGAGATACACTAATGTAAATCTTGAATGATCAGCTTCAAATCATTTACAACTAGCATCGTGGCATAGTGTTAGCACTGTGGCCTTGCACCTCCAGGGTTGAGAGTTTGCATGTTCTCAGTGTTTTCCTCATGTCTCCAAAGACATGCAGATTAGGCAATTTGGGGTTTCCAAATTACCAGTAATATGTGAGTGAGTGTGTGTGCTTGTGTGCTTGATTGGCACTGCGTCCAGGTTGTACTCTACCTAAAGCCCTGGGTCTGCTAAAATTGGCTCCAGCTCTGCCACAACTCTGTACAGGATAAGTCGCATAGAGAATGAGTAAAAGGTGGGTGGCTTCAAATCATGTCGATGAGTTCATGAAATATTATAAATGAATTTTACTGTCAAGTCACTTATTTATTTCAGTTGCACACCAATTTAACGAACACTTGAAATGTAAGAGTGATTCAAAACCAATTCATAAATCTAAATAAGATTTAGTCAGGACAAAAATAATGGGGCCCTATAAAAAGAGGAAGTGTGTGTGTGTGTGTGTGTGTGTGTGTGTGTGTGTGTGTGTGTGTGTGTGTGTGTGTGAGAGAGAGAGAGAGATGCATTACTAGAAGACTTAAGGCAGCTTTTTTTCACCATTTATGCATTTTTCGATTTTCACTTCTCTTTGCCTTTTATGGAGTTTTGTGGGTGTACCTAAATGTAAACCAATTGTGTGCTTGATTTATGGCTGATTACCTTTTATCAACATGGACACACGGATTTAAAAAAGGAAAAGTAAAAGTATTATATATAGGTTTATATTTCTTTACTCCAAAAGGAATATTTGGTTTAGTTTGGATACAGTATGAATAACATTACGCACAACTTTACTAAAAGACTGATAAATGGGGTCCAGTATCAATAACTTGATCCTGAATGCCAATTTTCGAATAATTTTTTTTTTTTTACCAAAGTTCCTTTACAAACCCCTTTTTCTTACTGATGTTCAGCTTTGGGTGGCTTTCTTGCAGTTCTCCTCCGGGCTCTTAGATTTACTTCCCTATTAAACTAGTGTGGAAGTCATCAGAGAACATCTGCACATGGCTTCAGGTGGTGGTCTGTGAGAACTTTTAGATGCAGATGGTAAACAGTTCCTCTGGGAGCACCAAGGTTGATCACTACCATTTCTGGAGCATCTCAAGTGGCACTCTATCATCCAGAGGAAAGTCAACCTGCATCTCTGCGTGTTTGTCACTCAGTCAGACCAGCAGTTGGCAAAGTGCAGTTGTAAAAATGTGAAGAGATGCCTGAGGCACCAAGACATTCCTAAAGAAGTGTTTCCAGCAGCACAGCAGTAATTTCTCCACCACAGATCTCAGAGCTGCCTTTAAATCTTCTCATATGGCAGTGATTAGCTGGTTTTGTTGCTCTGATGCTCGCCGTGCGGGGAAACCTTCAGCTCTTCAGAACCTCAGTCGAGTCGAGCCCAATACTGAGTGACTCTTAACCACCTTCATCATGTTACATGTGTGTCACTGAGCATTAAACAGTAAATTAACACACAACATGATTATGGCTTTATGACTGCACGCAGCTCAAAGAATTTCAAACTGGGTCTTTCATGTTTTATGGCAAAATAGAACAATTAAAATGTCATTTCCTGTGAAGGTCTATTAGAAAACAGTTCATGTGTCATTACAGTAATGTCTCGATAAACACACTACTTCATCCCGTCACACACTGAGATATTTTCTTACATGAGAAAGTAAAACAGTGTCAATATAGATTATGGAATAGTGTTTAAATCTGTTTCCACACAAGCATTTTAATGAACCGTCCTTTAAAACATAGTGAGGACATGCCTCCAGAGTAATATTGGTAATGTCATGAGCTCATTTTGGATTTTATAATATTTATATATCTTCCCTTTTAAATGGGCTTGCCTGTTTTCATTGAAGGCTGAAATGTCTTTATGATGGGTCGTATTTCAGTACTGTTTTGAATGTGCCTTGGTTGAATTTACTGTATTGGAGTTCCCTTGGCCATCTTTAGGACTCAAGTGAAGTTTGTTAATTTGGTGCTGGATGAGGATCAGTGACATCAGAGAGGATTTACTGCAATCTGACACTGTTTCCTTTTTATCTCCAAACTCAACCATTTGATGGTCAGATTTTATTCGCCCGTCTCATCCATCTGCACTCGTCTAGTGGGGTAGCAGGTTTGCGAGCTGATTTTCAGAAATGTATCTGAAAGAGAAGAGAATGAAGAAGAAAATGATGGTGACTGGCTGAAGTATTTTTTGTTGGTATATTTTCACCTTAAAAAACCTGAGAAGTATTTAGTGGAAAAAAAGGTTTATGAAGGAAATGGTCACAGTAAATTTCCTGGACTGAAACTTCATATGAGAGACGTTAACGTTATAATTCATCAATTCGGTTATCTTCAAAGTGAAGCTATAATCAGGAGCACATGCAGGTCACGGTGTATGTTTCCCTGTTTAGCTCAGGGCTCAGTTTCTGCTGTGTTTAGAAACGCTTGATGGCTAACTGTGTTTAAACCCAATTCTCACTGAAAGAAATTAAAGCAACTCACACTGGAAAACACAGCAACATGAAACATATGACCTAATGCCACTCAATGCATGTGTTTAAGAGCACAGAGAGTGAGGATAATTATAGTCGCTCGACACCTGCATTCACATCGAGTGATGTATCCGTCTCTCAATCCGTCCTTGAGCTGAGTTATATCGATCTATAGAAATGGGAACAAAACTATTACATTCATAAGTTTAACCTGTGGACAAAACATCAACATGGTCTGCACATATATGACAATTTTATTTTTGTGCCTTGGATATAAGATCAATAATCTTTCATCCTAAATACTGCACTACTAATTTTGAATACATGCATAACTAAGTTAGTAGCTAGCTAATATTAGCTAGCACAAGCAGCGTCATTTTGTGACATTAGCACACAGTAATAATGAACCAGAAAATTTATTATTCTGTATATAAAAAGCATTATCTTCTCACTCAGTGTCAAATCACACAAGTTATTTAAATAATACAGTGACTTAATACTTGTTACCACAAACTGCTCAGCAAGTTAGAGGCTACCAAGTTAGCTAGAAGACTGCTTAAGTGATTCATTTGTAAATGACTCAATAAGTGAGTCATTTGAGTTTCTTACTGACTCCTTTCAAATGACTCTGAAAACGGTTCACTTCCATGTGCACAACACCTTAGAGGTTATGTACCCAGTGTCTTTTGTCGTAAACATAGAACACAGACTGACTTTAATTAATTATTTTATTAATGTATTTATTTTTAGAATAATTATGCATCGGGATGAGCAGTAAGAGTTCTGATTAGCAGTGAGACTTCTGGTGCCTATAGAAGCTCATATTTGTTTTTTTGGATGCTTGCATCATTATATTATTTCATTATTACATCAGGGTGTTGTGGAAGTGGCTTGTTATGGTGACAGTTCTGCTCAGACACCGTGATTAGACAGGATTCTGGACTTGGCAGCCTCGGCTGAGCTAGACATGATAATGGCCAATTATTTCTTGGAAACAGAAAACTGCTGTCCAGACGGAACAGTTAAATGTGGAACCCGATGAGCTGGAGGGAGAGCTGTCCACATCACTTGACCGTACTTCTCACATGACTGTACTGCTCACATCATTTTGCCGTACCGTTTACCTTTTACCTTACTCAAGTTCAAAGTTCAAGTTCAAAGGCTTTTATTGTCATTTCAACCATATACAGTTAGTACACAGTGAAACGAAACA
>JAOTQY010000003.1:9616651-9629608 GCA_026413445.1 Dolichallabes microphthalmus
GCCTGGCCGGGGAATCGAACCCAGACCCTGGAGGTGCAAGGCGACAGTGCTAACCACTACACCACCGTGCCGCCTACATTACAACCCATAGGACCAAATATCTTCAGCCCATTCGACTAAGGACTGGGCTTTCTTTTGTATTTTTTAACTGGCATATATATATTCCTCCTTTTAAAAAGGTGTTAATGAACACATGCATGTTTTATTCTAACTTTAACACAAATGTATGTACCAGACACACAGTGTTAACTGATGTAGAATATTTGCTAGAACTGTGCATTAGCGTTTGCTAACCTGCTAAATAAACAGAGCTCACTTGTGTTCACTTTAACATTAAGGACACACTCTCTGTCCTCGCATCAGCGCTAATAAAATGCACACCTGCACAAGTCCATCCAGGTCGCTGCCCATCTGTCAGCATTAGCATTAGCGGTGTGTGTGTGTGTGTGTGTGTGTGTGTGTGTGTGTGTGTGACTGCACCTGCTTTCCCTGACAAAGACAGCACTTTAGTCACTTCCTGCCTTCAACATGTCAGTGTTACCTTCTTTAACCCTTTCTGTACTGAAAAAAAAAGACCTGCAGGGGTCTAGAATGTAAAACTTAAAATGAACTGCACTCTTATTCCAGTAATAAATGCATGTGTGCGTTTAGGTGCATTAGATCCTGGTCACTCTTAAGTTAGAGCTATAGTCAGTTGTTCCTTTCACAAGCCTTTCTTTCCCCTCTCTTTGAATGATAAAAGTTAAAAAAAGAAAAAACACAGACAAGCAAAACAACAAAAACACTTACTGTGCCATGTTACTAAAAAACTAAGAAAGTACTGAAAGCGCTCAACCTATGAAGACTAATTCCATGCATGTTAAATAAATGTTTCTTTTCTTTTCTTTCTTTCTTTCTTTCTTTATTTAAACATTTTTTTTTTTTACAATCTATCAAAGTAGAATATCCACGATCCAAGTCACCTTGCTAAATAATATATGAATATTATTTTAGAACCGATGTGTTGTACAGCTCATGGGCAAAGTTTTTATTGTAATTATATTATAAATTTGTGATGCAGACATATAGAAACTGGATCATGCACTTACTACCTAATCCTTATTACAAACCCCGCACATTACACTCTCCACACCATGCACTACACACTACATTTACCTGCTGTTTAAAAAGCCATGACAGCTGGTGCTGAAATGAATCTCCGCTACTGAACGAACTCATCTTGCCTCCGTATGAAGCAGCGTTTTTTTTTTCCATCTGTACATGACCTCAGTCTTCAGCAGAGATTACATTCACAGAGATAGAAGAGATCTATAATCTATTTTTGTATAGCTGTCCTACTTTAAACTCTTTCACACCATCTACTCGCTCCCCAAACTCCATCTCTTTATATTTCACACCAATACTACTGTAAGGTTTACTTATAAAATCTCTCCATCTGTCTTCGATCTGTCCATCTCCTTGAAGATTGAGATAAACAGTCCTGACAGGAACATGATCACAATGTCAATAACCGCAACCTGAAATCCAAACGCTTGTTTGGTTAATAATTTTACCATGTAATTTCTTGTTCATGGTCAAAAACAACATGCCGATTTGTACACCTACCTTTAAAATGCAGTAGGCTTTGTCTTATATCCAATTATACAGTACTCTTATTATATTCATCCATTACATCAAATCAGTTATGAAGTGGCATTTTAATATTTATGTTATGTGACTATGATGGATCACATATCATTATGTGACCTTGGTCAAGGAGAGCTAATAAAAATAATTAATAGATTAGATTTTAGATTAGATTTGACTCAACTTTATTGTCCAAGTACATGTACAGACCCATTGAAATGCAGTTAGCATTTAACCAGAAGAGCATACGTAGCCTATTTACAATAAATAACAATGTGTCTTATAAACAGAAGATGCATTAGGCAATATAGTTATGGTATGTAGTGATATAGTAATGTGCAATATAACTGTGTAACATTGTACAGTAAATGTGCTATAGTAAACAGAAGGTGCATTAGGTAGTAAGGCTAATATACATTATTATTATTATTATTACCTGCATGCTAATTGATGTTTAACAATTGTTGTAGAAAAATGTTTTCTTTTTAATTTACACACACACAAAAAATCAATAGTAATGCAATTGCATGCAAAGGTCAACCTTTCCTGAAACATAGGCATAATTCATAATGTTATTGCCAAAGCATTAAAAATACACTGCAACTACATTTATTTGCATTTATAAAGTACATTTATTTATAGATTAAACAGTAAAGTCTAAATATGAGTATCAAAAAGCACAAAAAAGACATAAAAACTACAAAGAAAAAGATAGAAAGAGGCAAAGACTAGAAAAAGTGTCAGCAATAATTGCTGATTATAATGACAGATTTTTTTTCATAATTAATATTTCAAATGTTTAATGTTAAAATATAGTTTATAGTGGGCTGATTCAGACACGTCACATCACTAAAATTGTGGAGTTTAGTATGAGGCTTATTTTTAGGGCTTTAATGGTTCTTAAGCTAAACTACTGTTTGTACAAACTACTGTATTTGAGTAAAATGATAAGTGAAAATATAAAATGTAGATAAAAAAATAGATTATGACAGTCACTGAGTTTCTGAAATCAGCTCACAGTGATTTTTTTTCTTCTTTATTGTTTTGGTTTTCTAATGTACCAGAACAAAAACCAAACCTCCACATTTGTGCCTCAGAACCGGTTAATCAAGGTTACACAAGCTGTTATGTCATAAATAAAACTGCCCCTTAAAGTATTTTAGAAATATTATCAAACCTAATACTACACAGATTTTAAAACAATGTTAGAATTTAACAAGTAAAATGTATGTATTGTTGATATGGTTTTTAGATGTTTAACATTGATGGAGGGAATCTCCAGTGACAGCACTTTGTAACAGTCAACTATAGGTTTTCTGAAGAGGAGAGCATATACTTTTTGGTTTCTTGGTAACATGACAAGCTGAGAGGTTTTTTCCCATCTTATTACTTTTAAGAGAAGGATATAAAATAAAGTTCAATTAACATTAAATATAACTACAAACAGGCAAAAATATGATGCGTCTTTATTTAGTTATTTAAAAAATTGGGGTTGTTAATGTACTGGGGTATAAGAGGAGTAAAACACAGTGACACTGAGAAGATCTACTTGGAACAGGCTATTGTTTTGGATTGATATTATTACAGAATTATGGAGTTTTGTTGGCGTATTTTCCATTAGTGAGAGTGATGAGAAAGGCTCTGTTTATTTGTACAATACTTTGTGTGTTTCTGAGAACTTCCTTCAGTTTTAAAGTGACCGTAACGCCTCACAGCTCCACTCCCCCCCTCCTCTCTCAAACACACTCTCTCTCACACTCTTTTTCTCTCTCTGTTGTTTCTGCTGGTCTTAAATAGTGAGATTTTTTTGGCCTCTCTGTTACGGCTGACCTGTCTCAAACTCGCCTGCAGATTAACACACCCCACCCTTGGAGAAACACACAGCGCCAGTGTTGCAAATTTGTCACCCATAGTGTTAAAAATCCCAAAAGAATGTTAATCTCCTCCGCCGCCTCACTCTAATCCTCCTGCTGCCTCTGGCAAAACCTGACGTCCGTTTCCACTCAGGATACGTATGTACATGAGAGGAGATGAACTTAACTCTACTTCTAAGAACAAGCAGTTTAACAACAACAAGACTTCATATGAAACTCCAACTGAAATGGATTTTCAACTGTTGAATGTAATGACCTTCACCCATAGTATATAATATGACATATATTGTGTGATCATTTAATTATCTAAATATTTGCTACAAAATAAAAAAATAATCAAATTTGGGTTATTTATAACGAATATTTGTTGTATAGTATTTCACAAATATGATCATAGTTTGTCTTCTAAAACAATTCAAAACTGTAAAGTAGTCTGAAAAAAATTAATATATTTTTTTAATAATACAGACATGTTTTGATCCATTAAAAATCAATTCTTAACAAATTCTCCAAAATCATTTTTTCTTTTTAGGTTGTTAAATGTATTCAATGCATTTTTTAAGCTTTAACCTTTAATGTGGTGTTCATACACCACAGCAAATGTAATTTCTCTCTTAGTCTTATAATACATTATAGTTGGATGTTGAACATGAATACAGCTGTCCCAGTAGGAACGTAATGTTGGATTGTAATTTTGTTGTAACAATGATGTAATGGTATTCAATGTTGGGATAAATTGTTTTTGAAATTTAGAATGACTTTACGAAAATTTAGAATGATGTTACGAAAATGTTCAATAAATTGCCCAAATGCAACATTGGAAATATAACCACAAAGGAAAAATTTTTACATTTATTTGGAGTATTTGTGCAGATTATCATCCATTTACATCTGTTTAATTAAATTTTCATTTGTAAATATAACTCAAATAGTGATGTACTCCATAGCTGCCAAATTACTCTACGATAATATGGTGTTTGAGGTGCTCATTATAATATATGCATATTTATGAGTTTCAACAGAATTAGTTCTCTTGTGGTCCAATGGTTATCATACAGCACTTCTACAGCAGGGAGTGGAGGTGCTTTGAAAACTATTTTGCTTTTAATATTGTTCTTGCTAAATTGTTATAGGAGCAGTCAGTATCCCATCCTCATGTAGTCAGTGTTGTTCCAACCTAACTTTCAAAAACACTCTAATACCAAAAATGTCCTAGTGTCTACAACATTGCCAAATGAATTTCACCACAATGTTTTGACAATCAAAAACTCCTGCTAGCAAATTATACCTAGATTAAACTAGGTTAAGACTTGACTTGTTTTAACTTGTAACACAATAGGAATGTGTGAACATTTGCAAATTGGAATAACAGGAACCTTTGCAGTTAACAATGTGGCATGAGTTAGCTTGACTTTCTATTTCAGGAGAGAAGCTTATAGGACTAAATGCAGAAGTACAGTAAATAAAATGAATAAAAAGCCCACACAAGTACATTTTTAATCTTTATGCTTTAGGAGACGGACAGTGGGAGGACAAGAGGACCTTTGACTTCTTTTTAGATGCACAGGAGAGTGCAGTGAAAGTTTTTCTTCCTTGTATCTTTATTATGAATTAATTTATTTATCTATTCACCATATCCATCTGTAATATTTGCTGAGTTGGCCATTTTCAATATTTTGTTCATCATGCACATTGACAGTTCATAAACATTACAGAGTTTGTTATAACTGTCTCAGAATTTCTGTAATCTCTATTCTTCAGTCTGCACTTTCATTTATTTTAGGATTTGAAACTGATAGTGATTTTAGAGACTGTAAATGTTCATGACAAATTAACGAATATGACACAGCAATCAGTTTGCCATAGGATCATAAGAAGTATGAAACTTATTATAAAGTATTAGGCCTGACATTTCTTATACAGTGTGTTGAACTTCTTAACTTCAGTCCCATGAACCTATTTGACAATAAACATGAGGTTTTATTTATTTTAACACTTTTATGCTAAGCTGTGTGCTAAATTCTGGTATTTTTGACAGTACCATGGTACATGGTTCACAGAGCATATGCACCATACTATGGTATGTAGTGCTACCTTGATACATACTTTTGTACAATGGTTCATGTACTGCATTAGTGTATGATACAAGGTTCTAACATGTACAGTTGCATAGTGCCATACTGATGATATTTATGTAGGATGGTACTAGTGTGTGAGTGTATGAATAACATTAATTAAATACCATAGTCTACGTTAAAAATCTTAATATTAAACACATAAATATGGTACTGGCAGTAGTATAACATACCAGTAAAATGTAATAATATATCTGATATGGTACTTACTATACTTGCTGAACTTTGATAGCCACTGTGGTACCCAGTACTGTAAGTACCATGGAATTCACCCTGTTTCCCTATAATGGTTTATGATAAAGTATGAAATACTAACGTAATACTATGACATACTACGGCATGCACTATAGTTTATCATAACACACAATTGTAAATACCATATATAAATGTATTATTGGGTACCCTATAATTTGTTCCACATTAGCAAAACAGTATACCAGCATTAATCTCACTCATTCACTCACTCATATATTGCTGTACCACTTATCCTGTACACAGGGTCGTGGGGGGCCTGGAGCCCAGGAGACATAGGGCATGATGCGCGGAACCCCCTGGACCAGGTGCCAATCTATCGCAGGGCACACACACACACACACACACACACACACACACACACACACACACACACACACACACACACACACACACACACACACCAATTAGCTTAATCTGCAAGTCTTTGGATTGGTGGAGGAAACCAGAGCACACAAAGGAAAACCACCTAGCACAGAGAGAACATGCAAACTCCATGCACACAGACCCCGAGGCGGTAATTGAAGGTACAAGGTGACAGTGCTAACAACTAAGCCTGTAACATCAACTAAAATAGCTCAGTATGTCTTGTTTCATTAGCATTACCCAGCTATGAAATGTTTGTTTTCCCACAGAATTGGACTAAAGCTAATCAACTGATGCAGCATGCATGGTAAATGTTTGACATTTGCTTGTTTAATCTAATTAAACCTCAGGTAAAAGTAGTACAATGTTTTTAACCACCCATATGATTGTTAGTTGAGTCCAAATGTTTCTTTGCTGCTTTCAAGAAATTGCTAATGCTTTATGCGAAGCTAATACCATGTCAACTATCTGGACCAGTATGAAACAAACCATGTGTGAAAAATCAAATCTGACAAACTGAGGATTGCTCATATGGCTAAAATTTGTTGCTAATACTCTCCTGCTAAGCGTCTGATGTGCGGTGTGCTCGGGGGCGTTAGCAGCAGGGGGTTTGTGTAACACTACATGCTGAGTGGCTGATTTCTTTTTTTTCTCCTAGCACTTTATTTTTGCCCACTCAGGCCAAATAGAACGAACCATATTGCTTCTAAAGGAGCAGCTTTGATACGAAGCAGCGCTGTGCTAAACTTAACAACACAAAAAGATATGTGGAAAGAGAAAGTGATATGTTTTACACAAGCCTTAAAGTCTGAGTGTTTATCTATTTACTAGCTCTGTAAAAGAATGTGAAGGTTTATTTATGAAGTAAATTGTAATTGAGTGTTGAATTAAATATTAATATTAAGTATTAATATTAAAGTTAAACTGTAGTTGGCTCATATTCCTGAGATGATAAAATCGTTCATATATTAAAAGGAAATAATTTTAATGTATTTTGGTGTTTATGGACAAATAGATGTTAAATGGCTATAAATGGAGCATTATAGTGGGCCTAAAGGAGAACTTTGTGGGCCACTATGAGGATTAATGCTAAACTGGTAGTTGTTAGATATATTAACCTAGATTTTTCAATTACTTATTAGCGACATTAGCTACTTAAAACCAAATATAAAGAAGTAACCTGAGGTTCAGCAGTTTGTGTGTGTGTGTGTGTGTGTGTGTGTATGTGTGTGTATGTGTGTGTGTGTGTGTGAATGACTGTGTGACCTTTTTGTTTTTCTTAAGCTTTGATGGCTACCTTTTAACCCATTTTTACAAACACAGGTACTGAGAATAGCTTCTGAAGAGACTCTTAGTGACCACAATCTCTGACAAACAGAGAGAGAGCTAATCCCTCAGCCACCACTCCCTACACACACACACACACACACACACACACACACACACTCACACACACACATACACACCTGTCCAAACAAGGACGGTCATTGTTGAGAGAGATTGAGGACGTAAACGAGTGACAGATGGATCACTTCTTTTCAACTGAGGAGACAAAGTAAGTCAAGACAAGTGTAATAAGAATGTTCACTTTGAGATTTTTACAATTGACCATCAACCTTCCTCGTATACCACAGCAAATTAACAAAAATAATATATACATTTTTATTTATATATTTTTTAAAATCATGTCATCATTTCATGCTTTATCTGTTTGCAATTATTCGTAATGTTGCTGTGGGATGTCTATGAAGTTCTCACTATAGCAGTGACATACATTTGTTCCCTTACCAGATTAAATTTTTTTCTCTTAAAGGTAAGGGAAAAAAAATGCAGGTTGTCATGTTAGAGAGAAAGCACGAATTCACCGGGCTGAAAATGAAATCTTAAAGTTA
The DNA here is from genome assembly GCA_026413445.1 of Dolichallabes microphthalmus. Classification (NCBI taxonomy): domain Eukaryota; kingdom Metazoa; phylum Chordata; class Actinopteri; order Siluriformes; family Clariidae; genus Dolichallabes; species Dolichallabes microphthalmus. The sequence goes on from JAOTQY010000003.1 coordinate 9,624,797, forward strand.
CTGTTTTAAGGATGTCTACCATAAAGGTCCATATGAATAAGCTGTTTTTGAAAATGATATGAAAATGATATTGTATACTGTAATAGCAAGCACAGTAATATAAACTTGTCGATTTCAGCTGTACTATAGTCAGAGTTGCTGTTATTTACAATTAATTAACACCTTCTGACCAAGCAGAATATAGATATTTGTGTAACATATTATATTAATATGAGTGTGTATAAATAAGTACAATAAATCTGCAGTTATGTTCTGCTCACAGTTACTCTTTCTTCTATTTATACACTGTCTATTTTATTCTCAGCAGTTTGTTTATTTTTTATTTATTTATTTTTTCATGTGGAGGCTGTATTAAAGCAAGCAGCCCTGCAGAGGCTCTCTTGGCCTTGACATTTCTCAGCCTTGTGTCAGCGTTTCCTCACAGCATCTCTCACCTTTTGTCCCAACGCAGATTATTTTCAGATTCGTGATCTGGAGAAAGCCTTCACCCTGATTTGTGAAATGAGATGAGAAAATAACTCCAACTAGATTGAGGGATGAAGTGTATAGATGAGTGTTCAGGATTCTCTTCCTGCAGCATTATCAGACAGACAGACAGACGATAGATAGATAGATAGATAGATAGATAGATAGATAGATAGATAGAAATATCTATAGAAAGATAGACAAATAGACAAATAAATATAAAGACTAAAAAAAAACCTCCAACTAGATGAAGTGTATAAATGAGTGCATGAGATTCTCTTCCTGCAGCCACAGACAGACAGACAGACAGACAGATAGATAGATAGATAGATAGATAGGTGGGATTAAAGTGAAATGTTCAAGAATACTGGAAGGATTTAAACGGAGTTTAAAGGAAGGCTGCAGTGTGTGTGTGTGTGTGTGTGTGTGTGTGTGTGTGTGTGTGTGTGGTTGTGTGCGTGCAGGAAAGAAATTTAGAAATGCTGGAAACCCAAATATAGAATTAATTAATTACACAATGCCTGTGTGTGTGTGTGTGTACGTGTGTACGTGTGTGTGTGTGTGTGAGTATATACGTGTGTGTGTGTGTGTGTGTGTGTGTGTGTGTGCGTGTGTATACGTGTGTGTGTGTGTGTGTGTGTGTGTGTACGTGTTTTCTGATTGGGTCATCAATAATGTTTTAGTGTTGTGTCATTATCAGTGAACTTACACAGTTAATAATTAATTCCCATGTTGCCGTTCATTCATCACCAGGAGCTGCGAGCTGATTTATGACGCTTCCAGCTAATGCTACACTAATTCTTCAGAACGAATGACTCCTCCTCCAGCACTCGGCCCTCCTTGCTAATGCTATACGCTAATTTCTCACAAACAATTCCTCATTTAACACACTTAAATTTCTCACTACTGCACAAATGAGCAATAAGTTTTTTTTTCAAAGACTTCTACATCGTCTCACTCTATCCCCAACCACTCAATCTAACACTGCTTTACTCTAACCTCTCCCCTCAGTCTAACACATCTTATCACTCACCATTTTCTCTATCACAGCTTATCACTCCAACCCCACTACTTTCTCTTATTACATGGTGCAACATTGAGAGGTGGGGTTAAAGTTATACATGGTGAAGAGTGTTGTAAGACAATGGTGTATCACTCTAACCCCACCATCCACTCTTACACCATGTATCACTCTAAACCCACCTCTCACTCTTACACCATGTATCACTCCAACTACACCCCTCATTCTTGCACCATTGTATCACTACAACCCCACCCTTCACTCTTACACCATGCATCACTTGACCCCACCACTCAAACTTACACCAAGTATCACTCTAAACCTACCTCCACTCTAACCTCACCCTTCATTTTAATACTACTTTTAACCCAACTCTTCAATCTAACAATGCTTACCTCTCTAACTCCACCCTTCACTCTAATGCCCCTTATCTCAGGGAGTTTTTCCTTGCCACTGTCGCCCTCGGCTTGCTCATCAGGGACTATCTGACCATTTTGATTCATACACATTCACGTTCCATACAATCTTAAATAATACTTTTGATTGTGTAATGCTGCTTTGCGACAATGACAATTGTTAAAATGCTATACAAATAAAACTGAATTGAATTATGACTCTAACTTCATCCCTCACACTAACACCGCTTATCACTCTAAGCACACCACTCTCTCTAACACAAGTTATTACTCTAACTCCACTCTTCAATTTTACTTCTCACTCTAACCCCACCTCTCACTTTAACACCAGTTAGAACACTAACCCCACCCCTCATGCTATCTCCACCCCTCACTCTAAGAATACTGGAAGGATGCGCTTACCCAGAGGAAACCCACCCAGACCTGGAAGATGCAAGGTGAACGTTCTAACCTCTAAGCCACTGTGCTGCACTTCAATGATACCACAAACCTACTGTAACACCGCTTATCACTCTAACCCCACCCTTCACCTGCCCAATGCCATGGTATGCCTGCTTCATAATAATAATAATAATAATAATAATAATACTTTTCACATTACCATTTTCACACTTCAGATATCTACTGTATATTTTTAGGTTGTGCGTTTGTTGTGTGTGAGTGTGCAGGATGTTTGATCCTGAGCTCTGTATACTAGCTGTACTGATGCAATACCAGACTCTGTCCGAGCAATGCCCTGACCTTCACCAGAAATGCCATGGACTGTTAAAGCAATGCCTTAAACTGCCCCAGCAATACCATGCTCTCTTCTATCAAAGGCATGATATATCCTAGCAGTGCCAAGCTCTATCTGAACCTAACTCTGTTCTGCTTAAGCCATGCCCTGTTCATACCCAGCCAAGCCCAGCTCATTGTTAGCCAAGCTCTACTTCTTCTGACCTAAGCTCTGCTCTATCTAAGTCAAGGCCCCTCTGTCTAAGCCATGTCCTTCTCCACCTGACCTCAATCTTGCTCCAAAAGAGTTGTGCTCAGATCAGTCCCAGCCAGACCCAGCAATATCCCCTAGATTCACTGACACTCTGGCCTTGTCAAGCTCATGCCAAAGTTCGGGAAGGTGAGTATCCTATAGCTACAAGTCTATGATGAGCCCCACCCCATTGCCCACACTTAATCGTGGTGTGTCACGTTCCAGCAAACACCAATCTGGCATCCATACTAAGTGCCTGTCCATTACCCATGGCAAGTTCCTTCCATGCTGGAGGAACAAACATGGATAGTTAAAAAGGTTGTCCACTAAAGGTTTGTGCCATACCTTAGTGTCATGGTTCTGTCATGACCATGTTATCTCTTCTCAGCCTTCTATGTTTAGTTTGTATGGAATAAGATCACTGTCAAAAATATTCGTGCATAAAAAAAGATTTGTGTGTAATTCTGTCTTTTGTTTCGATTCGGCGCATGCTCCCCGCCACTGTTTTAAAACAGCAGTCGAGCGCTCTCTCATCGTCTCAGGTAAGTTTTTTTTTCCACAGATTCGGACATGTTTAAGAGAAGTAAAATTACAGAGATGTTTTAACTATAGTAGGTAAGATTTTAGGAGTTTAAAATGGAGGCGGGGCGCATGCGATGAATCGATTCCTCTTCCCTCGGATAGTAATGCCTGTGCATGTGGACTTGATGACGTATTTTTGACAGCGGTGTAACGCACAGCATTCGTGGGCATAATCTCGCAATTCGTCCGTGAAACAGAGGAGTTGTAAAAACGAGTTTTGTGTCTGTAAATGGTCAGAGTCGTATATTTCATAGTTGTATTGTAACAAACACACAAAATCTTGTATCTGTAAGCTGTCGTGGCCGTAGATTTTGGAATCCAACTCAGACAAATTTCAATTCAATTCAATTCAATTTTATTTATATAGCGCTTTTAACAATGGTCATTGTCTCAAAGCAGCTTCACAAAAACTAAGAATTAGACAGAAGACAGAATAACAAAAGACAGAATTACACACAAATCTTTTTTTTACGCACAAGTATTTTTGACAGTGATCTTATTCCATAGTTTGTAGTTAATTTCTGGTTCACCATCCATCCAGGAACTGCTGTAGTCCAACTAGGCACTGTGAAGGCCAGTGTGACCTGTATTTATTCCCATTTAGACGACCGTGGACGCACCACTGTCAACATTCACACATGCATTCACACACTACGGGCAAATTGGAAATGGCAATTAGCCTAATCTTCATGTCTTTGGACTGTGGAAGGAATCCAGCATACCCAGAGGAAACCCACCCAGACCTGGAAGATGCAAGGTGAACGTTCTAACCTCTAAGCCACTGTGCTGCAACATATGCTATTTTTAATGCTAAAAGCAGCTCTTTTCACATTATGATAATCACATGTTTGCTTGGTTTATTGTAATGATGATGGACTTAAATAATTATTTGCCTGCAACTACATCTAGTCTAATCAATCCTGACAATTAAAAACACATTGTAATTTGTCTTATTCTTTATATTAATTTTCTATAATTATCCCATTAGCATGTCTTGCTAATTAACATGTAAACATTTAATAAATATAAGCTCATCCCCTTTAACCACACCTGAATTTTAACCCCACCCTTCCTACAACCTGCTACCATGCAAATATGCAGTACTTTTATACCCATTAACATGCAGATATTTATTACTACTGTATATTAATTAATAGTTCAGATAATTACTGCAGATAAACAAACACAAACCAATACCTATCTACTTTCCTATGTACCCACGTACCTACCTACATACAGGTACACACACTACCTTTCAAAAGTTTGGGGTCACTTTCTAACTCTATGATGGTTCCTGATTTTTATTTCTTTCTACATTGTAAAGGAATGCTGAAGGCGTCCAAAAAATGCATTAATCTCCT
>JAOTQY010000003.1:9694258-9705872 GCA_026413445.1 Dolichallabes microphthalmus
TGGAGGAACGTTGTTTCGTTTCACTGTGTACTAACTGTATATGGTTGAAATGACAATAAAAGCCTTTGAACTTGAATTTGAACTTGAATGTACTTAGTTTTGCCCACATGTTTTTTTTCTCCTTTTGGCTTTATTTTTGTTAAATAAGTAATAGCACAGTGAAAAAAGTTATATCTTGTTGTTCGTTATTTGACTAAATCAAAGAACTGCTACAATTAAGCGAGGTTACATAGAATTACAAAACATAGAATTAAAAGAGGGGGTACTAACTTTTACATATGACTATAATTGTACAGGACAGAATTTAGAGTTTACGCTCAGTGCCACAGCTTTAAAACATTCTGTATGTCATTAACTAATTCTGGCTGCGGTTTTCTGAATACTCGCTAAAATTTGTTACGATTACATCTAATGATGTGCGTTATGCTGTGTATGTGTGTGAATGTGGTTCTTTTCTCTCTCTCTTTAATTAACAGCTGATTAATGGCTGGCAGGTGCACAGAGACTCAGCGCATGGTTATTATGGCCTGTGTCCCAAACTGTTTACTATCATTTTATTTTAACAGAGATGGTTATAAACCTTCCCAGGCAGACAATAGAGCTTTAACTTCACATGGAATACAGCAAGAATATTTTACCAAGAATACACACAGAACGTGTAAGATTACATACTACTACACGTATACACACACATACACCGCTCACTATGCCTTATCAGTCATACATTTATGTACATTAGTGCGTTAGTGTGTGTGTGTGTGTGTGTGTGTGTGTGTGTGTGTGTGTATGTACCCGTCTGTCTCTCTCCCTGTTTGACCTGCAGGCCGTGAAGAAGAAACATGTCACATTTATCTGGACATGAAGCTAAAAATAAGACACTTTGCCACTTTGTCTCCAAACACACTTTCACTTTACTCACAGCTCACTTCAGCACTTTTCCATCACACACAATCGCGCACACACACACACACACACACACACACTCCTTCACCATTACATACCCACTCAAGTCCCTAAGATACCTTCACAGCAGCATACTGATCAAAAGTAAGTGCACCCCATAAACTGACACTGAGTTGGATGGATTTTAAATCTCTCAAGTGGCTCCTCATCTGTGGCACTAAAGGTGGCCTCTACACTTGTTAGTCCTAAAAAAGTGAGGATGACACACATTTTATTCATTAAAAAATAGATGGCCACTGTATCGGTACGTTCCAGTAAAGGGTTGTTGACCTCCAACAACCCTAACATTTGTTAAATATACAAAAATAATTTGTGTTTAAAAAATTTTTAATACTTTAGATCATTGATTGGATAATCTCAGTAGCATGCACTCACACACACACACACACACACACACACACACCCTACTGTGGGGAAAGCTGTCACAGCTCGTTACACACTTCCTCCACTGAGCTGCCATTTGGTCCTCACTAATTAGGGAGCATTCTGAGGGATGCATATTGAATATACATGGGAGAGCAGCTGCTGGGTTCGGATAAATGAAGAAAATGTACACACATCTCTCGCACACACACACACACACACACACACTGCTAACATGCAGATTAGCATATGCCATGGTACAGACACACACTATTACTGTAAGTAAAAACAAGAGTGAAGTAACCAAAGTTTTCTTCTCTGTTTCCTATAAAATTGATTTCTGTTTGACAGCATGCATGCGTGAAACCGTGACAAACTGTGACTATAGGATTAATGTAGCTAGTAATGGTACAGTTTTTTTTCTGGCTCATGAGCATGCTCTTCTGGAGACATGCTGATGTGGTTTATGAAGCTGGGAGACTTGTAGCTGAATAGTGGAACATTATTCATGTAGCCAACATGTTGGATAATCAGATTCATGTTATTTCTCAGAGAAGTTTGGTATCACTCCTCCCCCTCATTAGGCCATGCCCTTTAAATCATGTGTCCAAAGTCTGAGAATTTTTTGCTTCAATTCTATTCAATTTTATTTATATAGCGCTTATAACAATGGTCATTGTCTCAAAGCAGCTTCACAAAGAAAGTGAAGATTTTTGGAGAATAAATTCAAATGAATACATTCCCTGTACACTCTCCGTGCCATTTTAGACAATAAATTATTGCACATCGGAATTACAGATGTGAATGAAGTTTAAAGCAAGTTTAAGCATGTCAAGTCTTGGTTGAGAGACTACACTTAAGTGACATATTGGGCAGAGGAGTTTGATTGTTAGTCAAAACGCAAATAAAAGATCATTCATTTATTTACTTACATGTATTACTGGTAAAATTGTGACATAATATGTAATTGTGACAGTGCTGTAGTACATACAATTTATAAACATACAATTTATATTATACTTTGTTATATATTGTTTGTATGTTATATGTATGTATCCATCGATTGTATGTATGTTATAATATACAATACATAATATAACATTGAAGAGTACAATATAATGGTTAAGCCTCTGGATTACTGATTGGAAGGTCAGGGGTTCAAGCTCAGCACTTCCAAACTGCCACTGTTACAGTAAGTCCTTGAGCAAGGCCATTAACCCTCTCTACTCCAGGGGTACTGTATCATGTCTGACCATCTGCTCTGACCCCAGCAATGTACCTAGGATACTGTATGTTTCTGTGCTGTAAGGTGCATGCGACAAATAATTAAAGTAAAAAAATTTTTTTAGCTTTATTAAAGTTAACTTTTAATTTGCTTTAAGATAAATGCGTCCAGTAAATAATTCGAACTTACTTAACAAACCTAACTAAAAAACATATTAAAGTATGTCAAACTCTAATTTGAGTAAAATTAATACCCTCTTTATTTTTTTTATTTTAGCACTTTTCCTGTTGCATTTATTATGCAATCCTAAATTTTTGCTCTCAAAATTGAGGAGTGGCATGAGGGAGAAAAAGTTTGTGACAGCCCTTTTAACATGCATCTGTTATACATTGTTAGATTTTTTTTGTTTAATTATAAGTTATTTAAATACAATAAAAATAAGCTATAAAGTAAACACAAAAAGGAACATACTGTAATAGCCAAAATTTATATGTAATGAGTTTTATATAAATAATAGAAACACAACAGACATTTCATCATGAGATTTAAATTTTCTGTAATATTTCACCCTCCGGTGCAGCCTAGATACTTGAGATGTACAAAACGAAGAAACATAATACAATAAAAAAATATTCGTTTTTTTCATACATCTAGGTGTACCCAATCCATAGCTGTTTAAGCAATATTACACGAGAGGAATTCCTAAAATTCTGGGCAATTTTTTTGTTGTTGCTGATATTGATCTGATAGTATAGTAGATATAATAAAACATAACACAAAGCAGAAGACAGACAGTACTGGTAATCATTCAGTATTCATGTTAAATTAATAACACCTACTGTAATTTACACTGAGATGTGTTCAGAATCCATATACAGTATACACACAATATTTTACACATATTTTTAAACTTTTTGATTATTAAAATCAGCTGCTTGTTTACTTATTTGAGGATGGTAGTTTTTTGCTGGGTAGAAGCGTCCGAGACAGTGTGAAATTGTAATGAGTGAGTGGAATGTGGGACTTTCATCAATCTTTTAATTTATTACTGTTATTTCTTGAATCAATATAATCAAGTATAAGGCCACAATTTTGTTATCACAGTAATGAGTGCAAAATGTATGACACTTTTCAATATGTCTTCCACACGTTCATTATTCAGCAATGAATAAAGTATCACTTTTATGCTTTTTTTAAAATTATTTTTCCATTGCTCTAGTTTGCTTAAAGTAACTGCAGGAAGCCCCCAAAATCTAATAAATTGAGATCATCAAATTGTGCAGGTCAAATTTAGGTACATTTTCAAAACCATTTTTTCCCTACATTTTTAAAGATTATCCTCTATATGTTTTCGATGATTTGTTGGATATGTAAAACAATGATGCTGCCAGTTAGATGTTTTCTCCTGTGACGACAATGTGATCCCAGTTAAAAGCATAAGCTGACCAGGTACTCATCTGTTACACTTACTGTATAGATCAATTTAAGCTTATTTATAATTTGAGCCCCCCCAAAAAAATCGCTCCTTCAGATGAGCAGAAAACATCAAAATCAAATGTAGTTTAGACTGACCTCTGTTTTGGACAAAACTTCATGGACTTTGATTGTGCAGGATGACAGAAGACAGTTATGAGAGTAAAAACTAACGTTATTTTTCTATATAATTCCTGCTACACTTATGCATGGATCTATCAAGTCGACAGTTTTATCAGCACGCTGGAGCCATCGTCAGACTTCAAGTGCTGGCCTCCCAGGAACTCCTTTAATGGCCCAAACGTGAAATTCTCTTGGAGTGAGATCTGGACAATATGAGGGATGTGGCAATAACTCCCAGCCAAGTTCCTGCAATGTGATATGGTGTTCGTGAATGATTGTGCAAACAGTTCAGATAGATGCATCTCTTCTGCAAGTTGATGACAAGTTATCCATTGATTTTTAAAGATCAGGCGTTCTGCTCATTGAATGATCATGGGAACAACTGTGGTGGACTCTGAGCTGCCTCGGCCGAGATCATCACTCACAGCCTTCTTTAAAACATTTGCAGGATTCAAATGTTTTTCTGCAGCCAAGAGACTAATCATCGCACCGTCCGTTCAGTTTTACTGTATGCATTCAGTCATAAGAAATGTATCACAATTCCCGGTTTGACTTGAATGCTCTTTGTATATATAAGATTAGATTATAACTCAGTTACCACCTAATCAGACAATGCTCTGGTTTAATTTAAAATGGTTCATGAAAATGGTATTTGTCTAATTTATGCTATTATGTGTTTCTGACAGATTAAGCTTGACATCTTGGGTAAGACCACATCAGTCTTTATTTCAAAGTGCTTGAAAGATGTTTCATTTTGGCAGAATTCTTAAATGCGATGTCTGGAAAGTTTTACTGGTCTTTGTGCTGAATGTTTTGTGTTTCTGGTACAGGCCTACAAATCTCACTTAGATCAGCAATCAGCATAAAAATTAAACATCTGTTCCTTCAGCAGGATTTTTTCTTCTTCTTCTTTCTTCTCAGTCCAACAAAAACACAACAGACATTTCAGCATGAGATTTCAATTTTTAGTAATATTTCAGCCTCTGGTGCAGCCTAGATAGAGATGCACAAAACAAAGAAGCATAATAAACTTAAAATCTAGTCTTAATTTTTTCATACATTTAGGTGTAGCCAATCCAAATTTACTTAAGCAATATCACGTGAGAGGGAATGGTGTTGTGATGAATATCAGCATGGCTGTGATGCACGCAAGGATGCAGCCAGAGTGCCTACAGTACGACTGCACAACAGCACTCCGCTCATGTGATATTGTTTAAGTAGCTATGGATTGGCTATACTTAAATTTAAAAAACAAAAAGAACAGTTTTGTTATCTTATTCTAGTTCTGCTTATGCATTTGTAGAACACCAGTGACATGGAGTGTACATATAGTTAAACGTCTTAGTGTTGTTACTATCTATTATCACTGCTTATGGAAATCCTCTCCTCCAATTAGATTATGCGGTTTAAATAGGTTTTCTGTTCTCTGTGTACCTTTAACTTATTCTTATATAATCCCCATAAAATACATCATGGGCAACTATTTAAAAAAAAAGAAAAGTTTTTTTTGTTCCCAAACTGTAAATATGTATGCTATAGAATGTTTATTCTACATTAAACATGTATATTAAACATGTTTAATGTTTTTCTAATATGACTAAACTTAATAGTTCTATGGTGTCCCTTTGCTGAGGAGGACAATATATAATGAAGTGAAAAAAATGTAACGATAGTGAATATCTGAGATGAGCTACTTATGGACTTCTAATATCCCTCACAATTCCTTTAGCATAAAACATCAAGTCACTCTCACAGAATTCTAATATAGGAACACTACAAAAAAATTACCTATGGATAACTTTTCAAGAAGTGACTTTAGATTAACAATAAATATGCTACTTTAAAAAAAGCTATTTATATAATTATTTTTTTAGTAATGTATAGCTGTTTATAGCTGTATCAATTCAATCCCATTTTATTTGTATAGCACTTCTAACTATGATCATTGTCACAAAGCAGCTTAATAGAATCTAAAGACATTCCTGGAAATGTGTATGAAATGTGAGAAAATGTGTATGATCAGATTGATCAAAACTCCCTGAGATGGCAATAGGAAGAAACCTTGAAAGGAACCAGACACAACAGGAAACCCATCCTCATTTGGTTGATAACGGATAACAGGAATTGTTTTGTAATGTTAGGCAGTTGGAAGTTCAATATAACAGAAGATATGTTTAAGTTAATATGGAGTCCAGTTCGTTATTGAAGGCTAGTTGGGCACAAAACTATAGAAAATTCCAGTCCTGAACTATGGAGCAAATGCAGTCACAAGACCTCAAAGAACAGCTGTCTGCATCAGCCAAGGCCAAGACTGTCTTTGTGGTAAAATGGAACCGTCCCCAGTCACCACTTGCATTCCAGACAGACCACACAAGGCCTCCATGACAGAGAGAGAGAGAGGAGAGAAGAGAAGAGAAGAGAAGAGAAGAGAAGAGAAGAGAAGAGAAGAGAGATAACAGTTGGTCACAGTCAGACAACATATAAGGTATATTTAATGTAAAGTTCAAGCAGGTGCTCCGACAGGACTAACTATGACAGCATAACTAAAAGGGAAAGCTACTGTAGAAGTATACACAGACATAAGAGCTCCCTTGGAAGTAATGCTATACTGGTAATATATTCTACATGAGCTCCAAATGAAAGACTGGAATATACAGTATAATCGCACAAAGGTCTTTTAATGTTGTACATGATACATATCAGCATTTAAAACTATAAAAGCTACTTATTTATCTTTTCCATTTATTGATGTTTTAATAATCATTCATAATTATTATAATGTCTATTGTTAATTATATGTACTTATAAGTTACAGTATACAGAACATGTACTGTACTCAAAATATGGGCAGTGAAGGTGGATGCAGTATGCAATTGTGCAATATGCTTCTTGGCAGTTAAGAACCTTAGTATGGAAAGGTTTATGGAGAGTGGGAGGAAGTGGGATGTCTTCAATAGAGCAAGGAGGCAAAGTGACAACCTCAGTAGAGCAAGGAGGCATAGCACCATCTTAAGCCAAGCAAGGAGACAGAATGACATTCTCAGTGGAGCAAAGAGACAAAGAGACATCCTCAGTGAATTAGAAAGACTGAGCAATGTCTGATGCGGAGCCGGCAGTGATGTCTGAGGCAGAGCAGAAAGACAAAATGACCTGCATGGTGAGGCTGTGAGTTGTAGTGACATTTTCTGCAGGACAGAGTGGTAAGGGATGCAGAGGGAAAGTGACATCCTTAGCAGAGCAAAGAGGCAGAGTGACGTCCTCAGCAGAGCAAGAAGGCAGACTGATGTCCTTAGGAGAGCAAGGAGAAAGAGTGACGTCATTAGCAGAGCACAGAGGAAGGGTGGAGTCCTCAGCAGAGCAAGGATGCAGAGTTATGCCCTCAGCGGAGCAAGAAAGCAAAGTACGTTGGGCAGGGAGTGTAAGAAATGGTTCTTGCTGAGCTCCCTCTTTCAAACAATTCATAAGGAGACACATGGGACAAGCCATGTAATAAAACATAAATGATTGTGCCATGTGATGTGTTGGGGCTGATGGGTACAGTAGTTTTCTGCCCCTTTGAAACTACCCTAACACATAAATGTCATTATGCCAAAAGGGATGATGACATGTATCTCTTATGTTTTGGGGTTATTTGCTAATTTAGAAACTATTCTTATGATTCAACTTCTGTTTACAGTACAGTAAAATACACATTATCTAGCAAAAAAAAGAAGCACAAACAAAAAAATAGAAGTAATTATTAGGATCTGCTGCATAAAAAGACGTGAACACATTTTTAACTGTTTTAAAGCATTGTTCGATTTATATATTTTTCATCCAGAATAGCTTGTAAACATTTATTAAAAACAAAGAACGAAAAGACAGGGGAGTGTATTGTTGGCCTTGATCAGTCCTCACACCAGTAAAACATTGTCAAAGGTCAGATTACTTTTGCATTAGAACATCAGTCTGTTAAAATGTTATTACTCAATAAGGTTGTTCATTATAGGTTTTGAAAAATATCCATTTCACTCAAACATATTTCACACGTCACGTGTACCACAGGGATTTCCTGATGATCATAGGAAGATGAGAAAGAATGTCTCTTTCATTTTAATTCAAGAGCTTATAATTATGATTTTAACTGATTCTATAACACAGATTATAAATAAATAATTTATTTTAAAATATAGTTTTTCCAGAATGTCTTTAATGCCTTCATGCCACCAGTTTTTTGTGTATTTGCGAAGTCTATACCAAAAACTCAAGTCTGTTACTCATCTAAGCAAGGAAACCTGGGAGAAAACAGGATATTATTACCTGAGATTGAGGGTGAACACATTTTAAATCAAGTTTAAATGTGCTTTTTATATTGAATTATATACAATAAAGCTTCATTTTGAAAAGTTAAATGTATCTAATCATGCACTCAGCCAAAAGCTGAATCACTTCATTCCTTCCTCCATACTTAGTTTTGTGTCATAAATAAAATAAAACGTCACTTCTAATCATAATAACATATAAACAATATAATTCAAGTCAGTTTGTGGCTAACTAAGTGGAAACTATAAATTTAACTTTACTGTGAGCCACCCTGTGCATTAGACCTAAGACTAAATGAGAAATTATTCAAACAGCACTTTAATTAAAAACGAAAAAAAAGTCGGTTTGTTAACCCATGTTTGTTACCATGTGTTTGTTCCAGTCATATAAAAGAGTTTGGCCTGCGGTTGACCTCTGTGTTCATTACCATCATTACCCTTATTATTATTTTTCCCTTTGCTCGAAAAAAAAGAAAAGACCTTTAATTATGAATGAATGCGAACCAGGCAGTGCATGCTGGGAAATCCCTCACACACATCGCATGCAAATGTCACTGTGTGTCTTGTAAATATCCTCAGATGTTTTATTCTTTTCAGCTGCGTAGTTCACCCTCCAGTTTAAGACATATACAATAAAGCATTCTTCTCATTCATGAACACACAGCTGGCCAAAAATATTAAGAATATGGTCAAATTCTACATGTATTTGTTATGAATATACGTATAACTCTTTGCCCTTTCGTAATAACACAAGCTGAGGATTGTACAACTCATCATTTCTCCATAAGGACACACTGTATAATCATCTGAAATTAATAATTATGTTGTTTTAAACCCACCTACTGTACAACACAATGAAGTCCTTATAGCAAAATGAAAAAGGTATTTATATTTGAAAATAAGATATTATATTTAACAATAAATAAACATATACAAGCAAAAAATATATATATACTGCTAGAGCTGTTTATAGTTATTTTATAGTATCCATTCACTGTTAAAAAATTATTGGCTACAGATGACTAAGAAAACATAAAATATGGTGTAGGTTTGTTTATTTATTTAATCTAGATATTATAGCTATTTATAGCTTATCATATAAACCAAAAACTGATTGAAACATTTACTAAACTAATTAAAATTTGTGATTGTGATTTATTGTTCTAGAACGATACTGGAGATTACTCCAAAACTGTAAAATAACATATACGCCATTATGTAATTAAATAAAAACACATCATCAACAACAACAACAACAGTCATTTGTTATTTTAAGGGACAAACAGTTCTTTCTAGAACAGCATTGTTCGGTGCATTTGCAAAATCCATCAAGCACCGTGATGAAATTGTGTCTCGTGAAAACCATCCCAAGAAAGCAAGACCAAAACTTACCTCTGCTGCAGAAGAAGAAGTTCACTTAGAGTAACCAGCCTCAGAAACCACCAATTTACAGCACACACACACACACACACACACCCACACACACACACACACACACACATACAGTACATACATGTACACATGCATATATATAGTACACACAGTATACATTACAGTATCTTGATTTGGTTCTGTTGACAGTAGAACCTTACACACACACACACACACACACACACACACTCATCTGTTCTCCTTGTAGCTCCTCAGAGGAACGAGACACAGTGTTTCACTCGTACTCATATCAGTTCACATTGATTTGTTGTTAACCTCCTGCCACGCACTTTATCATCCAATAACACGGCCGTGATGCAGTCCACACTACACCTAATCACATCCATCACACTCTCTAACTGTCTGGCTCCCTGCCTGCCTGCCTGTCTATTTGTCTGTCCGTCTGCCTCTCAGTGGGATCAAAATCCTCATATAAAGAGAGACAGAGAAATACAGACATATATGCTTACATAGAATTATAGAGATAGAAAAATAGACAGCGACAGCAGAAAAGAGTGACATATTATATGAAGAGAGAAAGTGAGATAGACGGACAGATTAATGACACACATACGACAGTTAATTAGACAGACTGAAATACCAGGGATGGACAAAGAGAGGGATAATTAGACAGAGAGATAAGTAGACGCAGAAAGAAAAAAAATGGATAGAAACACAAAGAGGTCATTAGACAGACAGACACATACGGATTATTAGACAGACTGACAAAGGCACAGACAGAGACGCAGACAAACAGACAGATCTGGGGGAGATAAATGTAGAGAGGATAAACGGAGAACAAGACAGTTTACGCTGTTTCACATTTATTTCATTTCAAATCTCTTTCAAGTTTAAAGACAAAGAAATGAAAAGAAATTAAATTTGGTTCATTATTGTCATGCATTTTCTTTTCTTTCTTTTTTTTTTGGCTTTGTGTCTGGTTTTGGATCGGTTCTGTTTTTGTTTTCCCCTTGGCTCTTTTACGTCACAACAAATCACATGCAGTTCTACGCGGCTCTCATCCGGAGTCGGAAACACAATAGCATGCTAATTTGCAACACGGCGCTTTTGAGGATGCTCGTATTTTGACAAGCCATTTGTGTGGGGGGAATTGAAAAGTAGGCTAGTGTTCTCTGCCCCATCACTTATTTGCATACTTTCTGAATATATTTTGATGTTAAGAAAATAAAAAGTAAGGTCATTTCAGTGTACAGAAAGATCAATTAGCAGGAAGAAAGCATGAGAACCTGAAGCTGAGAGAATGAGCCTGATTAGGAATGTTCTGTCATGCACACTTACAATCACGCCTCTCTGGGTTACATTCTGGAGGAAGCTCCCTGACCAGACAACATCTTTACTTCTGAATCTTTGTGTACACCATTGTTAGTTTGGATCCCCCCCGCCCCCCCTCGAAGTTGGATTGTTGTGTTGTCTCAGGACACACCCACATTTCATTTTAGCCTCTTAAAAAGTAACTTCTTCTTCTTTTTTTTTTTTTTTTACAAAACAGTACAAAACAGAGGAACATTTTAAACTTTTCTGTTTAAAAGTGCATTTAGAAACTTGAAATTTGTAAAAAAAATAAAATAAAATAAAAGATTTTAAAAGGACAAAGATGTTTATATTTCTGAAACAAATAGTATAGACAAATTGTATAGCTATAGAGCAGTGTTTTTCAACCGGTGTGCCGCGGAACACTAGTGTGCCGTGAGAGATCGTCAGGTGTGCCGTGGGA
>JAOTQY010000003.1:9956133-9966247 GCA_026413445.1 Dolichallabes microphthalmus
ATACATAAAATCAATAAATAATAATGCATTCAAACTGATCACCAACATTAACTCAGGAGCACAATATTTAAAAAAAACCTTTAACCTGCAAAACAAAAATATATAAAATAATTTGAGCAGATTTTTAAAAATCAGAGATGATGTCTGGATTAATGGCTACAATGAGCACTTTATTTGCTCAGTGCAAATAAAAAAAAAAACCTACACCACCGAGCGAATGCTCCCTGCGCACACTCTGTGAATGAGAGCGCCACTGCCCCCTAATGTAGTGGTGTGGTATTGCCCTTTATTCTAGAACAGTAAAAAAAAAAATCTAAATAGAAATAGCATGTTCCCCGAGGTCAAACGCACCCCCCTTGACGGAGCCTCGCGCCCCCCCTGGGGGGCCCGCCCCACTATTTGAGAAGCACTGGTGTAATGAATGAGCACACACACACACACACACACACACACTCGCCTTTACATCCCCCCTCCTCTCAGGTTCCCAAACAAACCCAAACACACTCTGCCTTACACAGAGACACAAACACACACTCACTATCGTCTCCCCTGCTGGGTCATAGTGCTTGCAGAGTTACTGTGTGTGCATGTGTGTTTGTGTGCGTGTTTGTGTGTGTATGTGTGTATGCACCCAGCAGGGGAGACGATTACCTACAATTCCGCTGTGCAAGAGAGAGAAAAAAGGTGGCTCAGTTGTGATGACGTGACGCTCGGTGTCAAAACAAGAAGCGCATGCGTGATACATGATACTCGGTGCTCGTAAACCAAGACAATGCTTGTTATTCAAGTCAAAACTTATTAAAAATCTTTGCTCGTCTTGCGGAACACTTAATCCGAGGTTCCACTGTACAGGGTGTCATCAATGAACGTTATAGGTTAGGAGTTGAAAAAAAGTCCTTTCCAAAAACACTGTGAAAACCATTCATCAACAAATTGAGGAAATAGGCATCCTTTTGAAATGAACAAGAATAGGGTGTCCCTGCAAAACTGGTAAAAGGACAAGAATGTGCTTATCAGGGAAGCTGCCAAGAGACCTACAGAAACACTAACGGAGTAATTGAGGGCAAGAACTGCCACAACCTTCATGTGACAAGAATCTCTTATGTTATTTAAATGTGTAGGGTGGCCAGACAACAGCCCCTTTTACATTAAAAATATCCTAAATCATGTGGCAAAATGTGTTATGAGACCGAAGTGAAACTTAAATCTAAAATTAAGGGTATAAATCTAAATAATGTGTTCAATGCAAAAACATGAGAGATTATCACTCAAAGAGCACCAAACCCATGGTGGTACAGTAGCAGCCTCATAGCAAGCCTCAGCCAAAGTTCTTTTAGACCCAGGTCTAAATTTGAACCATGACAAATTACTTGATGTACAACTCAGATTGCCTATATTTTTTGCAACAACAAAAAAAGGGAAATCATGCTGACAATCAAGATGTGCCAAGTTGGTAAATGTTTACACAAAAATACTGAGTGCTGTATTACTATCAACATTGTGCTTTATCAAAATATTAACTAACATTTATGTACACTAATGCCTCCAAATCACTAACCCACTTTGAACTGATCTTGGAAGCTGCATTTGTTTAGAAAGCTTAAATGGATTTTACCCATGTGTTCTAAGGGCGGAAAAGAACATGATTAGTCCATCGTGTGGACCAGTGAAATCAAATATTAGATGGAACATCAAACAGTAGGCGAGATTTGGATAGAGAATTAATTGGTTTTTCCAAAGAAAACAGTCTCAAACTTATGTATTTCAGAAAAGCGTGTTATTGTAATCTCAGGGTGGCCAACGCTAGTCCTTTAGAGTTACAGTATAGCTGTGCATGCTTCCACTAATCCCTGCACTACTCAGTGCTGATTACCTGGATCAGGTGTGTTTAGTCAATAGGAAGCTGGAAGATACCAATTCACTTTGTTTTCACTCACTTCACCATCATCTTACTTTATATAGTATCTTTGAGGTTTAGAGTACAGTTACAGATTGCTGTAGCATCATGCAAGTATACTGTAAAACCCATGATCTCTGGATGATAGTTGCAAGCCTGTTATTGCTGCACAACTCAGGAACGTCATATAGCTATTGTTTACTATAAATAATAATAATAGTAAGAAGAAGAACAATAATAATAATAATAATAATAATAATAATAAGAGGAAGAAGAAGAAGAATCAGGACAAAGTGTGGTACAAATGCAGTAGCTGCCTTAAAATTAATTATTAGCCAAACAAAGTTAGTTAGCTAAAAATGTCCTTTAGAGGCAACTGATCAATAAGAATTGAACCTAAGTATCAAGTGTTGGTTACCTATAGTAGCTTCTTGATGTTTGTATAAATATTATAAATTAAGCAGGTTCACAAATTTGCAAGCTGAGGCTGTTTAGTTTCTTAGTTAACAAGCCAAATTCACTGATATAACAGTTAGCAACTTAGCTTACATAAAATTGCCATTGCAAATGATCTCTCCTAAATGCCTGTAACCATGACATCATCTCTTGGCATGAAATGGTGTCTGATTCGGTAAACTTCAGTAAACAATGCATAGGTTTATGAACACTTCACTGCCGATTGCTACAGTTTACAAAATTACCTTTGACTTGTTCTCAAAATTTACATCAGTCTCTTGCTACGGTTCTGCAAAGATGAGATGCCACTGATCTCACAGTGAAGTGTCTCAGTCAGGAGTACCACAGCAATTTGAACAAGTGTATTAATATAACTTTAAATTTGTTATATCATTGGACCAATCAGAATTCAGACTTGTACACCACAATAGTGTAAACATTTATACTTTTTTTTTGAAGAGTTTATTACAGACTGAGAAATTTGTGTCTGTATTTAATCTTTTAAACCTCAGTTTTTACAGGAGGAAAGACCGAAGCCTCTGGAGGTTAACCATAATTTCAGTTTGGCCAGTTTAATGGGCCGCGGTTTACCTCCGCCATCTCTCGTTCACTGCACAAGAGTGTTGAGGCATTTTCACGGAAAAGCACTTTGCAGCGATGATGAACAAATTTCCATTGGGTTTCCTCAAGACCTTGGTTCTGTTCTTAAGGAACTCTGACGGAAATCGGGTAAAATGATTAGTGATTAATGGTGGGCCTTGACTCGTTACTTGCAGGTGTTACTTCAGATCAGTTATTAAAGTTATTAAAGGGTTCAGGCGAATCCTGGATGCTGTAGTCATTAAATCCATTGCTGTTTCTGCAAGTTGCCATGAGATCTCCTTTACCCTGAGGAGAACTTTACCACTCATCCTCTCTTAGTGTCTTACAACTAATTGTTCCTGATCAGACAAAAGAGTCAAATTTTTGTCCCATGATGCCTATAAAAGGTTTTTCTGAAAGATTATGCTCTGAGTGTAAGTTGTTTTCCATCTTTATTTAATTCTTAGTTAATTTTAAAGCAAATTTTGATACTAATGGTATAATTTGTAAGGAAAGAAACAGGGTGGTGTAATGCAGCTCAAAGTAAATTAGAGTTGCTGTTACCAGCTGAAGCTGAATTATTTTCTTAAAACAAGAAATATCAATAATATTTTATTCATACCAAAACTGTTTAGTGTGTGATCTATTCTTCTTCAATCATTTGAGTTAAAGAAAAAAAGAAATAAGAAATATGAAAAATAAGAATATATAAATAGGAAAATATTACTCTGTGTGGTTGTTTAAGCATCATTATCAGGTACAGTAAACAGAATTATTCAGTTATTCATGTGAAAATATAACCCATATTTTTTTAGTTATTGGATATTCACACTCAGGTTTTTTTCAAGTTCACTTCACCCAAAAAAAAAAAAAAAAACATGTCTTCCTCATTAATGGCCTGTATCTTGGATGACTTCACGTAGCTGGTCCTTTTTGTCATTTTTGGGGTTCATATGTTCCATGAGTCACATAGGATCCTGACAATAGCTTTAACATCTCAAGGTCCCATTGCCACATTTTTAGCAAGCGAGCAAGCAGGGAAAAAATGGGTTGCCATCCCATATGTTTTGCCAACACTGTAACTACTGCAAGAACGGAAGAGGAACCTTTGGGTGACCGGGTGAGTGGATGGCTATAAACCCTCGAGCCGTCCATTTTACAGGACATAGAGACGGACCTCTACAAACTTTTCCAAATTATTGCCATCATTTGTCATCACATTAGTTGCTGGCTGCACTCCGGGGAAGCTGCAGTTGATTTTTTAGACCGCCGAAACCAGGATCAGGGTCGAACCCCGGACCAGTTGGCACTGACAGACCCAAAGCAGTTCAACCGCAGCGGGACTAAAAATAGTGTCTCTTAGCTCACAGGAAAAATTAACCTTGCACTGTGCGTCTTTTTAGCGACCCCGTCTTTGGCTCTCTTGAGAAAGCATTGGCCTCTGAATACATCAGTCAAGATTGCTTAGCGTTGAACCATGGTTACTAGGGCTGGGGTTCAGATTGTTTTGTTTTTTTTAAACCTAGGCCTCATTTGCTAGTCATAACTCTGCAATATCATTTTAGTCCTGTTCTTTCTCAATAACGATGCTCATTGTAGTGCAAACACTGTTTTATTTGTTGCTTTGGAGACAGCGCCATCAAAATGTGCTTTCCAATTATCATATACCAAGCTAAGAACCATCAGGAACATAGAAGAGGAAAAGCCAGCTTAATCACACATATTTATACCAACACATTTCAGGACTTAAGAAGGCATTTGAGGAGACAAGGCACATCTTTTTGGCCCTCGGGCACTGTATGTCCTCATTAAAGTGTAGTTGAAGAGCCAACATAAACAAGGACGTTGTGTAAAAGGTGTGCCATGGGCTAGACTCACACACACACACATATACACACACACACACACACACATGTACACATACACACTTGAAAGACTGTTTTTGGCAAACATATTTTAATACTAATGTCAATCATTTATGTAATTTATTTAAACATTTATGTTTATAGAAGAGTGTTTTTTTTTTTTTTTTTAACTAATCTCTTAGGTCAAATCAGTCGAATGTTTATGAGCAAGTTGTTAAAAGTGATTAAAGTTTAAATCTGAAATGATGAGCTTGTATTTAGACCAAAAATCAATCATCACACGGTTTATTCTCCTGCTCATATGACTACTCTGAATTAGGACTGTGTCATTTTCTGACAGTGTTTAAATAAAAAACACACATTTAGGAGCGTATTGTGCATACTCAAAGTGTAAGTTTAATGTAATTATTAGTTTAAATGATATGTAACAGAACAGTGGGGGCCAAAACTTTTGTTAGGCAGGAAAAATAATAACAGTAACACCTAGTTATCCAGTCTACTAATGTGCTTAGGTGTCTATTATAAATATTTTTTGAATAGGTTTTTTTTTATATGCAAAAACATGATTCAGTTATTCTGACAGAAAATTAGAACACCAAATCAGTGAATCTTTTCTAGCAGTAAACTCTAGCAGTGAATTCAAGAGAAGCATATCAAGTTATCAATTATATTTTTTATTAATCATTATGACATCATATTCAATTGGGTTGTACTGAATTATTGTACTTGGGGCTTTTGACTATTTGGGGGTTACAACCCTAATCCCTCACAGATTAATGCTATGGGATTATTTGCTGTCTTTATTGGGTGGAGAAATGGAAGTGTTTTTCATTGATAACTCATAGCTGTGCACTCTTACTTCAAAATGCTCAGTTTTATACATAAAATCGACCAAATTGTACATAAAATGCCTATAATATGTCTGCCACCCATGCCATTGGCCTCTTGCCACCATCTTGTGGGTTATGTTCCCTCAAGTCAGCACCACTTCTGCAATTCAGGATTAGTCTGACTGGGTTATATGGCCAGCCCAGTCACCAGGTGGTCACCTGTAGACATTTGTGTCACTTTGATGTACATTAATTAATTAATTAATTAATTAATTCATTCATTCATTCATTCATTCATTCATTCTCTGTACCGCTTTATCCTTATACTGTATACAGGGTCGCGGGGGCCTGGAGCTAAGGGCAATTTGGAATGTCAATTAACCTAACCTACATGTCTTTGGACAGTACCACAAAAGGTATTTCCCCCCTTTTGAATTTTCAGGGTTTTTGGCATATTTGTCACACCTTAATGATTAGATCTTCAAACAATTTTTTCTTATTAAACAAGGATGACCCTAGTAAATACAAAAAGCAGTTTTGAAATTATTATTTCATTTAGGAAAAAAGCTGTCCAAACCTACCTGGCCCGATGTGAAAAAGTAACTGGCCATCAAGAAATTTAATTAAATCAAGAAATCACTGGAAGTACAACATGTCTGACAAAGTAAAGCATGCCAAAATGCATGAAAAAGGAGCTTGATCTAAGGAAATTCAAGAATAGGAGAGCAACAAATTGATTGACAAATATCAGTCTGGAAAGGGTTACAAAGTCATTCCTAAGGCTTTGGGACTCCAGCAACCCACAGTGAGAGTCATTATCCGCAAATTAGTGCTCCAAGAGCACAACAACAACTCATCAAGGAGCTCATAAAAGAATTCAGAACAGCATCTAAAGAGCTGCAGGCCTCAATCACCTCAGTTAATGTCAGTGACCATGAGTCAACAATATGAAAGAGAAACCATGAGGGAGTTCCGAGGCGAAAGCCACTGCTGACCAAAAAAGAAAAGAAAAAAAAAGGCTCATAAAGTATCACATTTGACAAAAAATATCTTGAGTTTCCCCAAGACTTTTAGTGAAATATTCTGTGGATTGATAAGATAAATGTTGAACTTTTTGGAAAGTGTGTGTCCTGTACATCTGGCGTAAAACTAATACAGTGTTAGTCATTAAACAAACAAAAATCATACTAAGAGCCCAGTAGTCAAACAAGGTGCTATGGTAGTAATATGATGGTTTGGGGCTGATGTGTAGCTTCAGGGCCATAATTGATGGAACCATGAATTCTGTGATCTATCAGAAAATCCTAAAGGAGAATGTCCTGGAGAAACTCCTAAAGGAGTTTGTGACTTAAGCACACTTGAGTTATGTAGCAAAACAATGTTATGAAACACACCAACATGAATTAAGGAATTAAATCAATTCTGCAAAGAAGTGTGTGCCAAAATTCCTCCCCAGCAATGGGAAAGACTCACTGCCACTTGCACAAATGCTTGATTCCCTTTTTAGGGGTCAAATACTTTTTTCATAGTACTGTAAGTAGTAATATGCCAGTATTCCAGTGACACCTAAAAGCTTCATGCTTCATGCATTTGTTTGGAAATTATTGCAAATGTGGGGAATCAGGCTAGAAGCCTTGATTTGTTAATATATGTCCCTGGACATAAAAATCTTGCTATTGCATACATTTTTTCATATAGCCATCCTAATCTTGTGCACTGACACACTTTACAAGTCAGTATGAGTTTAAGAGACATGTCTATAACAGTGTAACTGCTTATATTTATGAACATGCCATTATCAACAGGATTAAAACAGCTGTTTAAAGGCAATGTTCTCTGTTGGAGATACTCTCTGGGTCTTATGTCTCTTATGGCTTCTCAAGGCTCCTTTGCTGTTCTTCAAGGACAATGCCTTACTGTTTCACAGATTCCTGGCATTCATGCCTGCCTCCATTTTTACTTTTAAGCTTCTGTTTTGTTCTTTTGAGTGTTTGCCTCATCAGGGTGCCTCCAGGCTTCTCCTTCCTTCAGTGTTCCCATTGCTTTAATTGCTAAATCACTTGTGTCATCCTGTGGTTTCTGCTTAGAAGCCGAGTAGGCCACAGGACAGGTTTGGTCAGGGAAGCTCTGCAAACCCTGTGTCGTGTTTTTTTTTTTTTTTCATTCTTTTTTTTTTTTTTTGCAGAATGATCTCCAGGTTTCAAATAAATTGGCAAAACACTGGTGTTCATCTTGTGGGATCTGTTTATAAAGTCATTTGAGGATTTGGTCATCTGAACAGGAAAGAGATGGTTTAGGCTGAGCTCATCGTTGTGTTCTGTTGTTGTTAAAAGGCTTTTTGTTTTAAAATTGCTTGACAACAAAACAATCAGTAACTACTAATATAAAACATATTATTCACTGGGGGTTACAATTACAATACAATATAATTTCAATAAGGCATTTTCAAAAGGTTTCTTCCTTTGCCTTCTTGCATTTTCCTTTATCTATACCACAATACCAATTTAGTGCTTTCAGATTTATAAAGAAAATGTACTTTCAATATTCAGAAGTGCCATTTTAGTGTGAAAAGCAATCTGGATAAGAAAAAAAAGTGTATATGATACAAAACTTCTTCTTTTTTTTTTTTTTTACAGTTAAACGTCTGACCATGTTAAACATCAGAACACAGTTCTGACATTGGAGAGTCGTTGCATTATGACTAAATAAACATATCCTTAAGAAAACCTTAAATCAATACTTTTTTAAATCCGTTATGTAGAGTCCCATTAAAAGAGCTCTTACTATAAAACTAGTATGAGTGCATTAATATAAACATGATTTTTTTATATTAATATTTGTATATAAACATTACTTGTTACTTACTTGTTATATTACATGTATATTACATGTATATTAATATAAACATGATTAATATAAGCATCTATTAACTGTGACATTTGCTTTTTTAAAATTTATTTTAATAGGTCACATTAACAAACAAAATGCATAATAATCTTATTTATTAAAAACTAAAATGGGCCTCCGAGTGGCGCAGTGGTAAAGCACTCGCCCTATCATACGAGATCGCTGGTTCGAACCCCGGGAGATGCTGTTTTCCTCTCACAGCCGGAGACACAGAGAGAGCTGATTGGCCGAGCTCTCTCAGGGGGAGGGATGAGAGGTACTTGCGCTCCCGCATTAATCACGGCTCTACAACCAATCAGGGGCGCCTGCGAGCTCGCGCACGCGGAAGGAGCGGCTAGTGATTTCCTCCGAGTGTGTTACTCCACCTCTAATGGTGCGTGAGCAGCCAGTTCAAAAAGATGCGGTCGGCTGACGTCACGTGGTTCGGAGGAAACACATGATAGTCTTCGGCCCTCCCGGCTGAGTGGTAGTGGTAGCCTTAATGTGGGAGCCCCCTAGTGACGGGGAGGAATTGGCCACGACTAAATTAGGGGAGAAGAAATGGATTAAATGCCATAGTTCATAAAAAGACCATAATAACCCTAATTAAAATTAACAGAATATTTTATTATGGCTGATTGATGTATATTAAAATAATTATATACACTAGTCAGGCATAAGGTTAAATATCTTAATATTAGGCCACCAAAGAAGCTCTGACAGATTAATGCATGGACTAATGCATAAGTTCTCTGACTAGGCACTATGGTATCTGGAAGCAAGATGTTAGCAGCAGATCCTTTAAATCCTGTTAGATGGTAGATTGATCCAAATTTGACCACTGTTGCTTTTCCGTGGGAAACGGACCAGACAAGCTAGCCTTTGCTGCCTACATGCAATGAGTCTTGGGCAACCATAATTCTGTTGCTGGTTCACAATAATGCTAAACAAGATCTATTTGTTCCTTTTGCTTTGCTTTATTTTAGTGTATTTGTGTTTTTATTTATTATTATTTTTTTAACCAATTTTATTGGTTTCACATGGTTAATACGTTTATTACTTATGAATGAGTACACACTGTTATTTTTATTTGATGATTGTGAGTGGAAATTCTGTGGTTATGAGTGAGTCAGGAAAATCAATTAAAGCATCAGAACAAGCGTTTCGTTTTTCCAGACATTTGCGGTTTCAGTTTGAACCATCCTGAATGGAGATTTTCTACAATCATAAATGAATGCTTTGGATTGTAATGAGGTATTTTATGAGCTAATCCTGATATTCTTTCCAAAAGCAAGCAAAATAGTTTACTACATAAAAAGTCTAGAGTTTTTTTTACATTCACATATCAGTTTATCAAAGGTTGAAAACATATATTTTATATTCTGATACAAATTGTTAGAAATGTATAGGTTTGTCCCACAATGCTGTTAAATTGTACAAACCTATAAATTTTTTTCATTTATAACCAGAATTTTTATTTCTTTAATGATGCTTTTTGACAATACAGTATCTACTGGTTAAATATATACAGTGGTGTGAAAAACTATTTGCCCCCTCCTGATTTCTTATTCTTTTGCATGTTTGTCACACAAAATGTT
>JAOTQY010000003.1:10199185-10211073 GCA_026413445.1 Dolichallabes microphthalmus
ATCAGAAATACAAATATATATATATTTGTATTTCTGATTGCATAGACTATAAACTATAGTGTCTATTTCTGAGTTGAGTTAAAATTGAGTTATTTTGGTGTTATGCATCAATGAAAAAAAAACAACTAAATGAAATATTTAATAAACATCTTAATATCTGAATTTTATAGAACAACCTGTATCCTAAATATAAGAATAAAATAAGACTTAACTACATATTTTTACTTTTTACAAAAAAAAATGGTACTACAGTAATAATGCTAATAATAATAATAAAAAAGAAGAAGAAGAAGAAGATCTGACTGAATGGCCCATCATAAAGTTTTATCTGTGTTTTTTATTACTAATGAAACTAGATGTTAAATGGAAAAAAGGTACAGGTAAGTTTTATGTTTGATATTGAAGTTTACAAAAATCTCCTTTTAGTTCTATCAGCAATCTAAAGCCTTAATGTTGGTTGGGTATGTTAGTTTTGCATACATTATTATTTTAAAAAACAGTTAATTAATTATGGTAGCTAGATTTTTTGTGCCTTTGTTTAGTAAAATGAATAAAGTAATGAATGTTTATAGTCTTAGACCAGTATCTATTTCAGGGTTTATATAATGAAGATGTACTATAATAATATGGAAAGGTAGCTGAAATAAAGGTTGGATTAAGGAATAAATATGATGACAGCATGCTCACGATGAACAGTGAGTTGCCAGCTCTTGGCCCAGCTCCTTTGGCTATTCCCTTTATTTTCATTCATCTTCTTCAACAAGCTGTCACAATCTCTGCCAAAATTTCCTGAGCTGCTGGCTCATAATCTGATTATTTCTGTGATTCGGGATGAAGCCGAGGAGCTGACCTCCAGGGAGCCCTGGACATTTATCATGCTCTCAGACCAGGTGACGCAAAACATTCTAGAAGTAGAGTCAATGGTTAGAGTGAATTAGTAAAGTGACCATGTCCCACTGTGCACTTGTGACAAGAAGATGAGCAATTGTCAATCATAATTCTTGACTGCTTGCAGTAATTCATCAATACTAAACCAAAAAGTACACTCACAGTAGCTCTGTCTACATTTTGTATGAGTCATTTCCAGTTATAGAATTATTTATATTGTCATACTGTAAAAGTGTCCAAGTGGAATTAGCTTAAATGGCAAAAATAAAAAATAAAAATATCTAGATACTGTGAAATAGTGTACTGATGATTTGAATGAAAATAAAAGCAGCAATAACTTTATTAGAAGCTGGTATAATCTGTCAGAGCTTACTGTCTGGGTAAATTATATAAGAATAGGGTAGGTAATATATAGCCCTTTTTGACAATTTTCATATCCATTTAAGTGGGTATTACAGAAATGTTTGATTTCGTATAGTGATCGGATTGACATTTTAAATGAGCCAACCAGCAAAAATCCATTTTGATCCATTTACTTTGAAAGAAAATCTGAAAAGTCTCTTTTTCATCCGAATTTAAGTAGTACACTTCAGCATTCTGTACACTCATTTCAGTATTCTGTACATTTCAGTATTTCATTTACTTCAGTATTCTGTAGCTTTCAGTATTCTGTACACTTTATTATTTCAGTCAATTCAGTATTTCATTCAAAACATATTCTATACACTTCTCTATACTTTACACTTCAGTATAATGAACCCTGCAGTATTATTATCATTATTATTATTATTAGTAGTAGTAGTAGTAAAACAAATAACAAGACGTTGCTATTACCTACAATATCTAACAAATAACTTATTATATAATGTACAATGTTAAATCTTTCAGGTTGCTCCTCTGAGGGTGTTTTTCACTCTTAAAGAGTTCCTGGATTATTGTTAGGAGGCATCCAATCTATTGTTCTATAAATCTACATAATGCTTTTCTATGACTCTATTAGAGAATGATCTATGTAGAACCTAGGAATGTGAGGAAATGTAACTAAACATATAGTTTTAAAAAGAAAATAGGATTAATTTTATTCTGATGATGTGAGAGACAATTATGTGTTGATAGCATACAGTAGTGCTTGTGCTGATCAGAAACTCTGTTACTCTGCATTCCTTCTTAATTACCAATGACAGTTATCAGGCAGAAACAGTCCAAGTAAAGATAAAGTTTTTTGAATACCTTGTCTAAAGAAATGTGTGTGCTGCGACCTAACACCCTGATCTCAAAAGCTGTCACACATGATAGTGTGTAACCCGTCCCAAACACTCTAACCCTTTCCAAAATAAAATCTTGAGTGATAAGGGAGTGGTTTGATGAGGCAAAGTTGCTGTTATCACCCAGAAGTAGTTTATTTTGAAGGCCGAATGTGGTTTTTTCATTTTGTACCACAGCAAGCTACAATTAATAAAGTATAATTCTTTACTTTTAATTTCTAAGAATGACACAATACCTTTTATATATGTGTACCAATCAACCATAACATCAAAACCATTATCATTAAAACCCCCTTTTGTGAATTCTCCTTGTGCCCCTGCGGTGCTGGCTCCTCGGGTCATGGCTCTGCAGGGGCTCTGGTGGTGTTATGTGGTATCTGGCATCAGGATGTTGGCAGCGGTTTCTTTGGGTGCTGTGGGTGGTGTGGTGAACACCTGTGGATTGGTCTTGTTTGTCTTTCACATCCCATGGGTTCTCAATCAGACTAGGACCTGGGGAGTTAGTAGTCTTGAAACCTTTGCCTGATGAGGCCTGTGCAAAGTGGGCTGTGGTGCGCTGGATGTTCTGGTGCCTTTATGTCATTACAATCTGTGTTGAATTGGCTTGTCTGTGGGATTAGACCAGATAAGCAGAACTCACCTTAGGTGCCCATGACCAAGGCATTAGTTTACTGGTGTATATTTGGCGATAAAAGTTGTTCAGTTTACTTATCTATGGTCATAATTTTATGATTGTTGTATAGTTATATGCAATGTCAGTTATCGTTTTCATGTTCATTAAAGCAGCCATAAACAGTCCATATATGTTACTCAATACTTTTAACTCGTTTTAAACGTGCTGACCAGAAACAGCACTTACATAAATAATAAATAAACATCACCTTACTATGAAAAAAACATTGCTTCTCAATTTTTCTCTAGTCATTTATGTATCTGCCATAAAACTTCTTGTCAATGAGCTGGTACTATATAAATAATGCATTAATGTACTGTAATGCAACGTAATGATCAGAAGCATGTTAATACTGTATAACCTTTTCATGTGTAGCTCCATTACTGGCAGTGCTGCCATTATGGAAAACTAATCAACATGTTCTGAGCGTTTAAGATTAAGAATTGAGAATAGCTCTCTGGTACACAACCAAAAAAGATGAAATTGCTTACTGGTTTTAAAATACAATGTGCACTGTAATGAATATTTGTCTTCTTTAATGTGTGGCTAGTTTTAAATTGTGATTAATCTTCACTGTAATCTGTAAGGTCCCTTTTTACATTTTTAATGACATGTTATTTTAAGATGTATTCAAACATATGATCAGGTACAATGTAAACATGAGCCTTCAGGTTAAATACTAAATTATTTACAGATAATACTGCTAAACAGTCCTACCTGATAAACTAGTAAACAAAACAAAAAACAGGTTATTCATTTATTGTAATAGAAATAATAATAATAATAATAATAATAATAATGATAATAATAATAATAAAAAATTTTTTTACTTTTTTTTCAGTGAACCGTACACTAATTGTGAAGAATAGTTTCATTGTAACATTAGAAAAGTCATCACAACCTTGTTACTCTTATTATATTCTATTGTAAAACTCCAAACTCACATGAGCACACTATGCTTCTTTTATTGGCTACTCTGAAATCTGAACCCACATGCACGCCGAAAAACAGAATCAAAGGATGGATTAATAATCTTTTATCGTCAAAGGGCATGTCCGATCCTATAAACGTCATTTTAACCGTGCACGAGAAGTTCTCAGACATCCTAAAGGTCTCAGGGGCCTGGCGTTGAGGTGAGCATGGCTCTGGTGTGTGTGTGTGTTTTTTTCTTTTTCTTTCTTCCATTTTTTTTTTCTTTTTCTTTTTGTTGTGCATTCGTGTGTGTGGTTGGCTAGCATGGTTTGAATTTCGAAGCGGTTGTTTGCTTTTGGTGGGATGAAAGAGAGACGGCGAAACCTGCGTTTGCTCACCTGGAGCTGCCGTCCGTTCAGGTGCGTTCGTAAACAAAACGGCGGCTCAATGCTGGAAAGCTGCGCCCTCGGGCCCTATGAAAAAAAATCAGCTGTTTAAGCTTTGATCTTTACTCTCTCTCTCTCTCTCTCTCTCTGTATATAGTCAGGGATTATGTCTGAAGCAACAGGTTGACTGCAATAGGTGTGAATTTAGACCTTATTTTCCAGCACATGAGCCATAAACTGAAAATGACTAATGTGGTGTGTTATAGATATCATACAGTTGAAGCATCCTATAAATCCTCAGGCTCAAAAGCTTCAAGGATAAAAACATTCTGTATTTGAAGAATAACAGACCTGATTATAACAACAGGCCCCCCTTCCTAATTTCCACCATGCACGCGAAAGAGATCAAACTGGAAATTGTAATTGTTGTGTATTATCAGGCGTATTACAGGTGAAGCACACTATAAATCTAGTGATTATAAAGTGTCTGGGAGATGAAAGGGGGCCTGTTGAATTCTCTTGTCCATAGAACAAGTGTAATCGACTTGATTCTTTTATTTTTCAACATGTAATGCAGGTCAAGGACACATAAATTGTATGCTTGGAAAACTTTAAACATATAAATGTTCTGAGCTATGAAGCTCACTGGCCTACTGTATTATTAGTGGTATTGTTACCATGTGATTTTTTTTTTAACATAATCACAGGTTTGTAGTAGAGGTGGTTATTTTATATTTACCTTTAATCTAAATTCTATTGACCCTCTTAAAATGATAATAAATGATCACAAAAAAGGAGATCATTTTAACACCAGGTGTTGGATTTTTCCTTTTAATTTCTGTTGCTCACGCGACAGAGATGAAACTGAACACCGTAATTTTGTGTTATCAGGTGTGTTACAGGTGATGTGCACTGTGAATCCAGTGTCCATGAAATGTAGAAAAATGTATTAGTTTGTTTGAAAAACATGGAAACTTTGTCTAATTTTAACAAAAGGTGAAATACAGTCAAAGGACACATTAAATAAAAATAAATAAATAAATAAACTCATCACTCATAGCTATGTATTTGAGTTTCAGTAGATCTATGGATCTCCTTTCTAAATGACAAGAAATATATATTCTCTACTTCTACATTTTCAAATATTTATTATTACCAGATGTAAACTGATTGTGTATTTCAGTAATAATCTCACAAAAAGTGGATTATGGAATATGGAGGACAATGGCTGTATTGTGTGTGCATGTATGTGTGTGTGGGGGATGATGTATGGTATGTCATTAAACAAATGGTATAAGTTCTGTATCTATATTTTCCAATGCAGAGATGATAACAGAGTGGGAAAAAAGTTGGTAAAGTTGATGATGCTAGTGGTTATATAAAGCATCAAGATATAAGGTATAAAGATTCGTTCCAGATAGAAGCCCTTAGAAAGCGAAAAATATTTATAAGAGAGCTGTCAGTATTTAAATCTTTTTATAATCTTTATGCAATTATGTTACTGAGAAATTAGCATGTTGACACATATTGGTCTCTTTAATTTTTAATAGGTAATGCACATGAATGGATACACCAGTATTTATTCATAAAGTGTGTTGTCATAACTAAGTATATGGGTTACAAGTTGCTCTGTACATTACCAATGTAATGTAGGGCGCATCTAATTTGACAAATTCTAGAAGCGGATTTCAGAGATGTGCCAAGAGAAATAGTTTTGTGAACAGTTTGGAATCACAGAAATGGCACAATCTAATAGGCCCAGATTCTAGAACTGTTCAGAGACCCACTTTTGTTTTGCACCTATAACTTCTTGTTGTAGAATTTATCCAATCAAATGCTTCATAAGACATATTAAGGAAGTTTGGGAAAATTTTAATTTATTTGGATGGAATCATTGTAACGCATTATTGATTTTGAATTAGTCTCAAGCATTAACACGTTAATGCCGACAGCCCTAATAATAATATAAACAGGTTCCTTTGTGGCAGCCGCTGTATAACAACAGAACAAGAGACTAATTTGCATATTATTTGCACACTTTGCTGTGATTGGCCCATGGCTGCTGTCAATGTCAACTTAAGAAACTTATATAAACTGTAAATGTATTAAGAATGTGATGGATACTTTAGGTGAATGTGCAAGATATGGATTATTGTGTTATGTAGGCCAAAATGTAGTTGCTCTTCAATTAACAAAATGTGTCATCTAAAGAAACTTTATCTTTCATTCAGTGACTTAGTGTGTCACTGAATGACACACTAAGTTAATGACCTTTTCTTAAAAAAATTTGAAGTTTAAGGAAGCTTTGCTGGATTAGGGATCCTATCTATCACCAGCATGTATATTTTTATTATTAAAACTTTTCCCTGTTTAAACATCTGAACCTTGAGAAGCCTCACTGCTGCCATAGTCGAGTAATTGCTGCTTACTCAAAGATTACTCTGATAAATTACTCAGCTAATTGAAATAATGGTATTTGCCAAAGCTGGTAATTACTTCCAAATAATTAACCACGTGTGATTGAAGTGCCTTGAGAGCGGCTAATCAAATAATTTGACCTCGCAGATTTGACTTGAGACATTTCGTAGTGAGTGTGTAAGCATCATCCTGTTAGAAGGAACGTTATGCCCTGGGGTGCTCATTTACTCATCTTGTTTATTTATTTACCCCCAGGGTATGTTGCAGCAGTGGCTTTCACACTAACACTGTTGTGTTTCCTTTGATAATAATGTTTCTGTTTAGCATATCAAACAACACAGCAACAATTCCTGCTATACTGTACTTTATGTTTAAAGACTCTGTCGTCCCCCATTGGGCTTTTTTTTTAAAGGTGTGAAGCAGTAAGCAGGAGTATTAATTGGGTGTGAAGAGAAACACAAGGCCTACGTCCATGAACGACCCTTCAGAGGCTCAGGGTTAAGCCTGCGATAAAGACTTCCTGAATTTCCTGTTTCCAGCTTGTTTTAATGCCTGGAAGTAAAAGTAAAAAGAGAGCACCCTGTGTGGTAGAGGTTTATAGACATTTTAAGCTGATCTAAACCTGTACCCTTAACTCTTCCATCATTGAATGGCAATACAATTTGTTGACATTTTTTTGTGCTGCTGTTAGGGGGCTAAGCTTATTAGTGGGGTCTTTGAGAAAGATGACATCATCACATGGAATTGTGTGAGTGTATTGAGTTTATTAAACCCCCTAAATCTGCTCCCTTGCCCCACAATTTACACATACCCTCCTTCATACATTTTAATCTCTGAGTAAACAGGATAGGGAGCCATTAGTTTTAACACGTAAAGCAGTGTTTAAAACATCACTATAAATGAGTAAATACTAATAAAAAAATGCCTGACTCTTAATTGTGTTTCAGTTTTGTGATTTAAGTGTTTAAAAGAGTGCAACAACCACAACAACAACAACATAGTAATAATTATGATTATTATAATAATTAGAATAAGAAGTTATTATTATTAATAATAAGATAATATAAGATGGCCTTGAAATAGAAATAAAAAATAATATATTAAATATTAAAATTGTTATACATATTAAATATCAAAAGTCAATAAATGAGTTACTATGATACCTGGAAAATGCTTTTTACACTAGAACCATTATCTGAAAGATGTAAAAGGGATAATAATAATGCCCAAGAAAGGTAAATTATGATTTTATATATATATGTCACACATGCATACACCTCGAGATGCACATACACACACCATGAGAATGAACAATGGTTGTTTTTATCCACAAGTAAATTCAACAAATTAAATATTTGCTGTGTATTTGCAGAGGACACTACCATGTTATGTGTGCATCTTTGAAGTGTGTGTGTGTGTGTGTGTGTGTGTGTGTGTCTGAGTGTGTGTGTTGGTGGGTGGATGGGGGTCTTGCCACAGCCTATAGCTCAGCAATTACAGTGTGGGTCTCCTGAGAGGATTATATGAAGTGCTTAAGGGAGAACAATTGTTTCATCTCGATGGGTAGAAAGCAGCTGCATTGGTGTGTGAGAGTGTGTGTGTGCTTGTGTGTGTGTGTTTCTGTGTATGTGTGTGTGTGTGTGAGAGAGAGAGAGAGAGAGAGAGAGAGAAAGAAAGAAAGTTGTAATGTGTGAGTGTCTGAGTCATACTAACTATGTCTCTTATGTGTTGACATTTTGTGATTTATCACCTTGGAATAGAAATATTTTTAGATTTGTATTTAGATGTATAGACGTATAATGTTCCATTTTCCTGTCATTACTGTGTAGTACTATTGTTACAAATTGTGACAGAATTTCTTTTCTTTAATACTTCTGTTGTAATCAATGACACCATTAATGTTTAGTAATTATTGATTGTAATGGGCTAATTCACAGATTTTTTTTATCACTTTAGTATTTTAATGCTGAACTTCAAACTCAGTGCCTCTTTATTTGACATCATGGCAAAATCAAAAGAATTCAGACAACACCTTAGAAAATTAGACCTCCACAAAATTGGCTCATCATTGAGAGTAATTTCCAAATGGCTTAAGGTACCACGTTCATCTGTACAAGCAATACTAGACAAGTATAAACATCATGGACCACTCAGCCATCATACCACTCAGGAAAGAGCTACTATATATGATCCCTATAGTATTTCCAAAATTGCATAAAGACTTGTCAGTTGTTAAGTACAGTAGTCTCGTTGCTCCACTGTGAAAGCTAAATAAAGGAATGGCTACAATTTGTACATGTCATGACTGATCACCTTCACTTAACAATAGCATACTGCAACTGTGATTTTATATCACTTCATAATAATACTGGGAATAACTCATCCTTTGCCTTCTCTAATTAACAGTAAAACACATGAGCATTTGTTTTGTTTACAGGGTGTCACCTTCATTTTTCAGATGGTCTGTGAAACATTTACATCATTTTAAAAATTTTGCATAATAAAATAAGATGCCACTTTTGGTACAACACCAAATGAGTGAGAGTACAGGAGGAGAAACAGGCAGATAAGTGACACAGCAACATGCTAATTGAGCACATTCCTCCTGCGTTTCTCATGAAGGATTGAACTTAGTGAAGCAGACAAGAGAAATGCTAATGAGAGCTGCATCAGTGAGCTGCATCGCCTCCCAGGCGGTTTGATGTTCAGGACCTTAAATTCACTCACATTACTTCAGTTTCACTACATAGAGAACTGAAAAAAGGTGTTTTGGTTGGATGATGTGATAAATTCATGCTATGGTAATCATCCATTATGGCCATTTGTAGTGAGTTAAACAGTAGGTTTTATAGAGCAGTTAATGGTAAGGTGTTAGTTCCACAGGTTGTCAGTGGATGAGCTAAATATGTGTATTTAAGTAACTACTTAGCTCTATTCTTCTTGTTCTTTTTCATAACTCAACGTGTCTAAATCCTGTGTACTCTGACATCGCATCACTGACTTTTCTTGGAGCCTGATGGTAAGCTTAAGAGTTTAATAATAATACTACTACTAATAATAATTATTATCATTATTATCATTATTATCATTATGTGTAAATATGAAGCTGTTCAGGATACAGGTTACAAATGGAATCTATTCCCAAGTTTTGTCTTTAAGCCGGATTTGTAGCTAAGTCAGAACAGACACATATGCCTTATATTTAGTGGCAATTAGTTAAATGTTTGTCATAGTATATGTCTAAAATCTAAAATCTAAATATAAAATCTAAGAATCTAAAAATTCTTAGACATAATAATTCAGAATACTGAATAATAATAATAATAATAATAATAATTAAAAAAAAAAAAATAATAATAATAACCTATCAACGACCAATGGAATTTCACCTCTTTATGATCTTTATTATTTCCAATTTTATTTAAATGGCAATTATTTCCATTTTATTTAACGCATCACTAGTTTTTGTAACAGATAAATGCTTTAGAAGAATGGTTGTAAAAAGTTACAAATGAGGTTCATTTCAGTTATCTGTAAACTGGACTTAAGCTGTAGACAGTAGACAGTCAATCAGGTTTTATCCTTCAAGAAGTGTACATAAGACTTTTGTTAGTTTACGTCATTGCTCATGCTGCCATTAGACTTTTTACTGGTGTACTGACACTGCTAAATAGCTATCTTTTGGGTAGAATTGGGTATTTTATGTCACTATATGTGACCTACCTAGTTTTTTTAATATCAGGAAGTCGGCGTTTGATTGGGATTACCACAACTCAGTCACTTTTCTCACAACCTTTTGGTGAACTTGAGCTTCTAATATTTCTCTGAACATTTTAAATCCAAACAGGACATGAAGAAAGGGCAAAGTATAGAACTTATCATTCTTCAACTTTGTGGTAAGAAATGTGTACAAAAGACTAGAGGTGTAACAATATACACAAATATTAGTATTGCAAAATCATTTGCTTGTGCAACTGTGATTTCTTAGGGTTTATAGCTCTTTACTGAGAGACTAGATGAAATGTTTGCAGTTAAAATTTTGAATAAAAAAAAAAGAGTTTTCTATCCACCACTTGTTGATTAAGAAAAGAACGACAGTAACAATAATAATTATTCTGAAGTAGCACAAAAAAAGCTCTTAATTATGGATTATTTTTAATAATTATAGTAATGTAACTCAAAGTGCTGCTAAAAATGTTGATATTTGATACTTTCAATCTCAATCCAGGCAAGATCTGAGTCTCTAAATTATTGTCATTATCTTCATCATTATTACACAAATTATCACCTTAAAGATGGTGAGGGCAGTGAGCAAAGATGGAGGCTTAATGATTTGTTCACTGCTTTCAGATGAGAATGGAGCAATTAATTACTGGTAATTAATTTTACCTTCTTTTGGAGTGCGTCACAGTGGAACCTTATGTTTTAATCCGGCTCATCTCGAATTGATGGGAACCCCTTTTATCCTGACTCTACTGGAGGTAAGGAGGAACAATCTTTTTATTCATGGGCCTCCATGCTAACACAGAGAGAGAGAGAGAGAGAGAGAGAAGAGAGAAAGAGTCTGGTCCTGATTAATGCTTGCTAATTAGCAATGTTAATGACCAGGTGTGCAAATGCAGGCCAGATCCTCTCAGCATGGAGCTGCTCCTCATTCAGAGACTTCAAAATTCATTCCTACTGACCTCTTCTCCTCGGGCCAGCAACCCACGATGCATCACTCTCTCATTACGCAGAGAACTGAGTGGAGGGAGGCTGGGGCCTGAGAGTTGCCTGTGTTCCCATTTCTAGCCTCCTGGATTGTATTAATTAAACACAATCTTGGCCAAGACAGTAGGGGGCAACTGGGAATGGGGTGAGGGAACAGGGGGTGCTGGGGTTGTTGACGAGTGGTAGGGATGGAAAGAAGGGGGAGATGGTCCAAAGGGAATCAGAGCAATGGAAACTACACTATCATGGGTGTCAGAAATTACTCATTAATTTAAAGCTTTGTAACCCTCAATAATGATCAAGCTGTGATGGAAAAGAGGACACTCAGTAAACTTACAGCTATTGTACAAAATATACAGCATCCCCTTAATGAATTACTGGTTACACAGCACATATCTTTTAGTAAAAGGTATATTTAGCTCTGCTGTAACGTTTTTTAAAATTCATATATAGCGCTTTTAACAGGGTTCACACACACATATACAGTGGTGTGAAAAACTATTTGCCCCCCCCTGATTTCTTATTCTTTTGCATGTTTGTCACACAAAATGTTTCTGAACTTCAAACACATTTAACCATTAGTCAAAGATAACACAAGTAAACACAAAATGCAGTTTTTAAATGAGGGGTTTTATT
>JAOTQY010000003.1:10288682-10300489 GCA_026413445.1 Dolichallabes microphthalmus
GATGGATGGATGGATGGATAGATAGATAGATAGATAGATAGATAGATAGATAGATAGATAGATAGATAGATAGGACGGGATAAATAAAATCATACTCTTAAACCAATAAACAAATAATGACAAAAGAGATCAATTTAATATATTTTTTCTCTTTTTAATGTGTTTTAAAGTTAAAATGTTTATTTTTACTCTCCTATGATGAATTAACTTTTGAGGGAAATGAGAGTTTCCAAAAATAACATTTTGGAGTTTCGATCTGAACCTTCACTAAGTCATACTGATAAAGAGCTAGTTTACAAATATATTAACAAGCCTAGCAAGCTAACAGAACAAAACTAAAAAAAAAAACCTTCTGACACCAAACAGCTCATAACACTCACTACATTTGTGAAAGCCTTCATGAGCTTTCACGCTATTTTCAAAGCATGTACATGTTAAATGACATGCATCTTTATTAACATGTCGAGTTTCATAAAAGCTGACTTAGTGGATAGAGTCTGATCACTTCATTTCAAGATGTGGCTTCAGCTTCACTACGGATTATCTCTGTTTTAATGAAAGGTTTATGTTTACACTCATCTGTTTTTCTGACAGATTTTCTTGTTTAGCATTAAGCGAACTGCCGTCAGCACTAACACTGATGGACAAACAGATCATAGCCGGCTAATTCCCCTTCACTTTAGCACTAATAGGCTAACATAATCACAAGCCTGTTAGAGACTGGTGATATGGAGCTAGTCACCTAGATGCTGAGAGGAAAACAGGAGCAGGGTGAATGTTAGTATTTGCGCTAATCAGGTTAGTGCAGGCTGAAGATATAAGTAATCTAATTACACTGCTAAAATCGCCTCTCTGCCAGATTCTCCATAGAGAATAACGTCATTAGCACGTCTTGCTAAATTTGTGACAATGTTTTCTTCTGTGAGCAGCTGCTATAGAAACAGGTTAAAGTTGCTCTCCTCATCATGGTACATGATGCAAGAGTAGCATGATGCTGTCTTTGTGCATCGTTATGGTTGTTGATGATGAAGTATGGATGAATATTTAGAGATAAAGAATAATAGTGCAATATGCTGGCCTACTGATGAAATTCTGAAATTGCTATTATTATTATTTTTTAAAATAGACAGTAAATTTCATACATAAAAAGTGATGTGCATTAGTGGTTTGATTTTCTAACCACTAGGATTAAAAAAAAAGTTAGTTTTGTAGTTCATTGCTTGTGGGTGTTGCTTGTTTTATGTTTATTTTATTCCAGTGAGAAATTAATGTAGCTATAGCATACTCTAAACTTAGTGAGACAGCGATACAAATTACATTTATTGTACATTTTTGCATTAGCACAACACACAGACACGAGGTGAGGTCTTATGGTAAAAGGGTTGTTTTATTGGGGGAAAAAACGCAGGCTCTTCAACACAGCTCTCCCAGTCGCAGTTAACCAGCCCTGCCAAGCCCTTTTTGGTGCAGCCTCTGGCATGAGTCCCTGTGGTAGAGCCGGGAAAATGTCTCCAGGGTTACGTCTGTAACCCCAGTTCCCTGAAGGGGAACGAGACGCTGCGTCACGAAGTGACAGCTATGGGGATTGCTTCCAGAAATCGCGTCTTGAAGACATATCTAATCAACTTCACATTTACGACGTCATCGCCTTAGCAACGCAGCCGCGTCTGACTTCGGTACGTGGAAGAGTATAAATAGGTGTCAGACAAACCTACTACAGCTTCTGAAGCTCACAAGCGTCCAGGCGCATATAAGTATGGCAACGTGACGCGGCGTCTCGTTCCCCTTCAGGGAACTGGGGTTACAGACGTAACTAACCCTAGAGACATTACCTTTCAGGGGAACTTCGAGCCGCATCACGAAGTGACAGCTATGGGGACTAGATGCCCACTCCGCCATGCTTATATGTGCCTGGCCTGAGCCGAGAGCACCTGAGAGGACGGAGTCGGGTCGTGTTCGAGGGCGTAGAATTTAACAAATGTGTGCGGGGTGGACCACCCGGCAACGTCGCAGACCTCTTGAGGTGTCGCCCCTGCAGCCAGAGCCTTGGAGGCCGCTATACCCCTAGTAAAGTGCGCCCGAACTGAGAGCGGAGAGACGCTGCGTCACGAAGTGACAGCTATGGGGATTGCTTCCAGAAATCGCGTCTTGAAGACATATCTAATCAACTTCACATTTACGACGTCATCGCCTTAGCAACGCAGCCGCGTCTGACTTCGGTACGTGGAAGAGTATAAATAGGTGTCAGACAAACCTACTACAGCTTCTGAAGCTCACAAGCGTCCAGGCGCATATAAGTATGGCAACGTGACGCGGCGTCTCGTTCCCCTTCAGGGAACTGGGGTTACAGACGTAACTAACCCTAGAGACATTACCTTTCAGGGGAACTTCGAGCCGCATCACGAAGTGACAGCTATGGGGACTAGATGCCCACTCCGCCATGCTTATATGTGCCTGGCCTGAGCCGAGAGCACCTGAGAGGACGGAGTCGGGTCGTGTTCGAGGGCGTAGAATTTAACAAATGTGTGCGGGGTGGACCACCCGGCAACGTCGCAGACCTCTTGAGGTGTCGCCCCTGCAGCCAGAGCCTTGGAGGCCGCTATACCCCTAGTAAAGTGCACCCGAACTGAGAGCGGAGAGACTTCGCCAACTGCCCCGTAAGCCATGGAGATGGCCTCCACAATCCACCTACTGAATGTATGCTTGGTCGCTGGTAAGGCGCTTTTTGGAGGACCGAAGCACACGAATAGCTGGTCAGACCGTTTCCACGCCAAGGAGGCGTGAACATAGTGACGGAGAGTTCTGACCGGGCAGATAAGGTTCAGCCTCTCCTGTTCCGGTGTCAGGAAAGGTGGAGGATTAAAGGCCTTGAGCACCACTGGCTTGGTCACACTAGTAGGGACCAGGGGCAAAGTG
Source organism: Dolichallabes microphthalmus (assembly GCA_026413445.1). Taxonomy (NCBI): domain Eukaryota; kingdom Metazoa; phylum Chordata; class Actinopteri; order Siluriformes; family Clariidae; genus Dolichallabes; species Dolichallabes microphthalmus. The sequence continues at coordinate 10,291,599 of JAOTQY010000003.1, forward strand.
AACTGAAGACCTTAACCACCACGCGCCACGGAGAAAACAGTACACTAGTGGGTCACGGCCCAGAGATCTTCCGAGAATGCGGAAATGGTGGCCACATAGACCTTTAAAGTGAACGGGGCTGACCCAGCAGAGAACCGTACAGTTCTCGGGTACGAAGTCGAGTACAGCCCCCACAGGGCACTGAGCTGGATCCAACGGCTGGTTCCTGCACCATGAGGTGAAAACCACCCATTTGGCAGTATACAGTTTTCTCGTGGACGGGGCTCTAGAGCTAAGTATGGTCCTGACTACTCCCTGGGAAAAGCCAGCGTCTATATGGTGCGCACCTTCAGAGGCCACGCCCATAGATTCCACAGCTCGGGTCTTGGATGGAGAATCGATCCTTGAGCTTGGCACAATAGATCCCTATTGATCGGCAGCTGGAGAGGCTGCCCATCCAGGAGAGACACTATGTCTGAGAACCATACCCAGGTCAGCCAGCGAGGGGCCACTATAAGGAGCCGAACTTGTCGCTGGCGGACCCGCTCTAGAACCGCCGGGAGCAGTGTGACATGGGGAAAAGCATCCAGGCGTCTGCGTGGCCACTGATGCACTAACGTATCCAGGCCTAGATGCGCCGGGTGTACAAGGGAGCACCAGAGCAGACAATGGGTCGTGTCGCAAGATGCAAACAGATTGAACTCTACTCGCCCGAACTCCCTCCAGATCATCTCGACCACCTCTGGGTGCAGACGCCACTCCGTTGCCGACGACCTCTGTCTAGACAGAAGGTCTGCTCCCTGATTGAGGCACCCTGGGACGAACATTGCTCGTAAGGAGAGGAGCTTGCCCCGGCCCCACAGGAGGATCTGGGACGCCAATTTGCACAGTGAGCGTGAACGGAGACCTCCCTGATGATTGATGTAGGTGACCACCATTGTGTTGTCCATGCGAACCAACACATGCTGGCCCCTGACATCTGGAAGGAAGTATTTCTAGACTGCTAACCAGACTGCCAACATTTCGAGATCATTATGTTCCAGTCGTGCTGTCATGTTTTTTCCATAGGTACTGTGCGAAGCGACCCCTGTAGATCGTTCCCCATCCTGTTCGTGAGGCGTCTGTTGTCAATGTCACATGGTGGCACGTGGCGCCCAGAACAGGGCCTTGGGACAGGAACCCGGGATCCTTCCATACCCTCAGCGCCTGAATACAATGGGATGAAACCCAAATTACGTGGAACGGACTTCCTCTGGAGGAGAAACCCTTGGTCTTGAGCCACCACTGGAGCGGGCTCATGTGCAGCAGTTCGAGCGGTATTATGTTTGATGCTGCTGCCATGAGGCCCAGCAGCCACTGGAAGCTCCTTACAGTGACGGCGAGGCCTAGCCTGATGTCATTGACGGCTAGAAGGAGTGACTGGATGCGAGCCGGCGTGAGACGGGCTGACATCCAAGTCGAATCCCATATGATGCCCAGATAAGAGGTGACACATGAAGGCGTGAGCATACTCTTCTTGGCGTTCAGCCGTAACCCCAGCAATTTCATGTGATCGAGAACTAGGTCTCGATGACGGGCCACCATTTCCGCAGAGTGGGCAAGAATCAGCCAATCGTCAATGTAATTCAGGATTCTGATACCTGACAGATGAAGTGGGGCTAAGGCCTCCCGCATCCACTACTTTTGTGAAAGTGCGGGGTGACAGAGCTAGGCCGATTGGAAGCACCCAATACTGGTACGCCTCGCTCCCAAAGGCGAACCTCAGGAACTTCTGATGTTGAGGAAGGATGGAGATGTGGAAGTACATGTCTTTCAAGTCTATCATGACGAACCAGTCGCCTGGGTGGATCTGGGTCACAACGTGCTTAAGCGTTAGCATTTTGAACTTATCCTTCATCAGACTGCGGTTCGGAACTCACAGGTCCAGAATGGGCCGCAGTCCCCCATCTTTCTTGGGGACAATGAAGTAGCAACTGTAAAAGCAGCACTCTCTTTGGGACTGAGGAATCTTTCCCTGAGGGACTTCCTCTTCCATCACCTGGCACTGCTCCGGTTTCACTAGTATACCTAGTATGCCGTTGAACCGTGGTGGGGGGCTTCTGAACTGAATCCTGTAGCCCTCTCCCACTGTACGCAGAACCCACTGAGACACATCTGGAAGAGCTTTCCACTCGTTCATGTATTCTACTAGAGGAACCAGCCTGATGAGACCCCATCACTGTTTCCTGGTTGAAGAGCTGAGTGAAGCCAAACTCATGGCTCCTGGTTGTGGTCGCCGGGGAAGAGCGGTAAGGGCCACATGGGCCAATGAACGCTGAACCCCTCGGGGGAGCCGCCGCAACCTGGACCCCGAGCTAGTGCTGGGCCGATCAGTGGCGGCATGCACATAATCAGCCCGGAGAGGGAATATGCTGGAGAACGCTGCCTCGCTCTTCTGAGACCTTCGGATAGTGGCACCGACGTCGTCGACGGCACCCCCGAAAAGCCCGGAAGGTGAGATCGGCGCGTCCAGCAAAAGCTTCTGATCCTTTTCCCCAAAGGATGCCAGGTTGAGCCACAGATGCCTGTAGGCGACCACATTGGCTGCCATAAATCTACCCAGGCACCGTGCAGCCTCCTTAGCCGCCCAACTCGAAAGATCGGTGGCGCGACACAGCAGTTAAATTGTGTCAAGGCCTACTCCCTCTCCCTCGTCCAGCTCCTGCAGGAGGTGAGCCTGGTATGCCTGCAGCAGACTCATAGTGTGCATGCAGGCTGCAGACTGACCCCCTGCCGTATAAGCTGTACTAATGATCTTAGCAGATGTACAGCATGGTCTGGACGGAAGCACTGGGGGCCTGAGTGATGATGCCGAAGTCGGAGACAGATGTCTCGCGAGATCACCCTCGATCTCCGGCATCGCCCCATAACCTCTCTCATGGCCCTGAATCACGTTATAATAGTCATATTTGAAAAGGCCGAGAACATGAGAGGAATATGGCTTTTTCCAGGAACATGTTAGTTCATGATGCACTTCCTGGAAAAAGGGCAGACCCCTCCTTGAGGGTTGGGTTGTTGCCAGGAAATATAACTAAACCAGGAACTAAACACTCAAGCAGCTCTGTATCACTTATAGGGGGATCATGTTTCACTGGGTTGTGCACTACATGCGGCGCTGGCCCCTCCCCCTCCTCCATGTCTGACTCAGACACTCAGAGATGCAGAGGCGAGCTAGCGGCTAGTGCTAGCGGCTAGCACCAGCGGCGCACTAGGGGCGCAAGGAGTAGACCCCACAGGATCTGAAATCTCTGAGGACCCGGTGTCCGAACCAGAGAAGGTGGAAGCTAAGCTATTGCTAGCCGCCTCCTCCAGTTCAAATTTTAAGGGGAACCTATTATGAAAAATTTACTTTTCTGTAATTTTTTGGACATTCAGATGGGTCTCCAGTGTGTATGTTTACAAACCAAAAACGTTCCCTGCTTTCAACCTATTTTCAGTATTTCTACTGGCACTTAAACAAGACATCAGATTTTTCCCCTATTGTGACCTTAATCCTGTAAAGCCCATTGTTCACTTCATCACTTTTAGCAATTCTAAAAAAAGGTCAGCAATTTTTTTTTCTCAAAACCACATTTACATATTTAATGGGTCCTATTGTTTGTCCTCACAATGCTATTGGATAGAAAAAGTGTTTATAGGTCTGGTCATCTTGCCATGAACTTACTCTACCTGCAAACTTTGCATTGAGCGGATCTCCGTTTTTTGCAAGAAGAGCCCCTGCGAAGATGGTGGACTGAGGTTCTTCAAGACTTATGAACAACTGAGTCACTCACACTTTTCAAGCAACATCTAAATACTGTATGTACATTTTCCTGAAAAATCAGAAAATCTCAATTCAACCTCATGTCACACGTATATAAATGTACTGTATACAGTTAATGGAAAATTAATACTTCTCTGTTAAACTGTGAGTGTGTCTGTGCAGCACACAAATTAGCCAGGGTGATATTGATCTTTATAGATATAACTAACATGATGTCAGTCACAACAGTGGATGGCAGAAGTACCATTAACTGACATTAGGTACATTTCAGAGCTAGAAAATTACCTGATGATTACCTGATCACCGACGAGATTACCTGATGCTTTGTTACATATACTGTACGGTAAAAATGAACCTAGCAACCGATAGCTTCTGCTTATTATTTTCATGTGCAGTAGCCTCATAGCTTACTCAGAAGAGAAAGACGTGTATGGAAATAGATGAAGGCGGTAATAAGATTATTAATTTGCAGAAGTTTAATTTATCATAATGTGATTAATTCAGATGGTGTACAAATTTTAGATTTTTCTTGGATTTGTTAGCATTTGCTAGCATTAGCCTTAGCTTATTAAGTGCTTCTGTTGCAAATGAGATGATGCCATGGATTATACCATGCTTTACATTTCATAAAATGATGTGCAGGTAATGTGAACTAATAATGACATTTTAAGCTTTTTAAATGCTTGAAATGTTCCAGGGCAGAATCCCAAATAGTGAAAAAATGGAAAAGCTACTGCACAACAAGTAATGTCCTTGATCAGGGGATTTGGGATTGAGACATTTTGTGATAAAAGCTAGTTAGCCATGAAGCACAACAAAGATGGTTCAGAGGCATTTTGGAACAACTTAGGATCATTTACTAAGGAGACAATGTGTTGTTTAGGATGACATAACATAGTTATATGTTGTGGTGTATGTGGCTTTGGGCACTGGCACCCGATAAGAAACATCCCTTTTGTCATCCTTTTGCCAACCAAAAAAAAGTTTGGACTGAATATAAAAGTTTTTGAGATTTAGGAGTAAAAATACTGCTGAAGTTAAATTTTAATTTAGTTAAGATTTAGTTGAAATGTGAAACACACACACACACACACACACACACACACACACAGGCATGTCTCACATGGGTTAAGTGAAAGCAGGTCAGTCAGTCGTATCCTGGATAATTACCAGTGCTTAAGTTGGACCACACCTTAGATAAACCCCTAATGCTTCAGTCTGCCACAAACACTCTGCCTCCAGCAAGCTGCAGCATGTTTCACCCTCTCTCTCTCTCTCTCTCTCTCTCTCTCTCTCTTTCTCTCTCTATGTGTGTGTCTGTCTGTGTGTGTGTGGGTGTGTGTGTGTGTGTGTGTGTGTGTGTGTGTGTGTGTGTGTGTGTGTGTGTCCAGTTTTTTTTTCTCCCTCAATCACAACCCGTAACCTGTTAATCTTTTCGGAACACACACGTTTGTCCCGCACTGAAAAATCACATACATGTTGCATGTATTTATGTGAGTAATATACTGTACAGTAAATGTGAAAAACAGGTGCATTTCATTATGTTATGTGATGACAACACCAGCACCATGTGTGTGATATACAGAATGCCATGTAGTACACACATAAAAATGAATTCTTAATTCTACAAAAATGTTACAGATAAATGATATCCTACAAAGGGAATTTTTGGTATCAGGATCACAAAGGAAAATTGCAACATGCAATCTCTCATACTCTGTATTCAAGTTTACAAAACAAATCATATTACAGGCATATGTTCTGTTGCCTTAATCGTACTATGGATATTAAACAAAATATTTATTAAAAATGTAATGATTTATACATGTGAAGGAATGTGGGATTACAACAGATATATGCATACTCTTGTGATATATTCACACAAACTTTCCCAAGTTGTAAAAAAAATTTGCATTTAAGCCATGGCACATTGTTATAAATTAAGACAATAAATGTTCTTTTGCTGCAGTATTTCTATCAAGGGTACATGCTGTGTAGCTTCATGTCATGCCTCAAGGTAAGATCTTGTGGACCTCTTTGTGTAATGGTCCCTAAGGACTATTTACAAACTGTAAATATTGTTTTATGTTTTCCAGACAAGACACATACATTAAAAATACCCCACCATTAACAAGGAGAAAGTACAGCATTGCTTTGTTCCATTCCACAGTGCACTTTAAAGTGTGCTCCCTACTCCTTGCTCCCTGTGCTGGAAATATTTGTTAAGGGGGCTTTCCTTAACAAAATTTCAACATCTGGATCACCCTGCATTTACAACCTTTAATTTACAAGATATATGGGGAAATTATTCCTGTGCAGTTTTTTCACAGATTACTAGTCTACTGTATATAATAGTAGGATTTACAAAATAGGATTTACACTCACTCACTCACTCAACGCCTATACCGCTTTATCCTGTTTAAAGGGTCGCGAGGAACCTGCAGCCTATTCCAGGAGACTTAGGGCACGAGGCAGTGTACACCCTGAACGGGGTGACAATCCATTGCAGGGCACATAATGGATTGATGATAACAAATATATAAATCCCTTTTCAAATTTTTCCCATACTGCAGCAAGGAGACAAAGAACGAAGAAGAAAAAGGAGCTATAAAAATAAAAACAACAACAACAGGGAGTAGTTTTAACTACTAAATTAAATTCAAAAGGGTGTACCATGCTTGATTCGTATGAACTTAGAAAGTTTGCCTCACCCATACGCGCACACACACACACACACACACACACACACACACACACACACACACACACACAGAAGAAACACCCACTGTACAGTCACAGTTAAGTCTCAGTCAGGTTTATTATGTGTGTGTGCAGGGTACATGTATGTGATCTTTTGACTGAGTGATGGATTCCAGACACCTAATCCACTAAGACACACATTAAAATCTGTAAAGTGCTGTTTGTGGTGTGCATACTGCTTTATGACAGAATGAAAAACATAATTTTTTTGTATCGTGAATATGGGAAAGGGGAACAATCCACTGCTTATTCTTTTTGTAAATGGGTTCTTCAATGGTTTAATAGTTCAAATATTGTTAGTTTTCTAAACTTGGTTCCACACGGAAAACCATTCTATTTCGTATGTTTGTAATAAGGACAATTGAAAGTTCAAGATTAGATTTTTTTAAATGTAGAAATGGCTTACACAAACATAACAATAAAAAAATATAAAAAGTTAATTGCTAATGTTTTTAAAGAGATTTTACTAAACCCTTAGACATTTAAGGGTCTGCATTGTTCTAGGAGTGAAGAGGCTTTGACAAGGACACAAACATTTAATAGTGTTCTTCTAGGGTTCTTTGGATTGTGTACCGTTCCCTAGGCTTTACTTAGAGTCTTGTAGAGTTCCAATGAAAGAAGTAAGGGTATCAAGAGGGAAACAAACTAATAAAAGGACTTTTAAGGGGTCTAGGTTTGACTGTTTTTCCTAGAGATCCAGAGCGGTCTTTGACAGAGCTCATTGCGGTCATTACTGGTTCTTTGGTTAATGATGTTGTTTGTCATATATATATATATATACATAATTGAACCAGAGACTTATGGACTTATGTAGATAATGAATGTTATAAGCAATCTTGAATATTAAAATCACGGTTACTGTTAACATGACATGAAGAATATATATATATTTTTAAAAGTATTATCATTTCTTGTGATTCAGAAGCAAAAATAGCTTCTTTATTTGTGAGAGTGTCAACCTGCTGTTTTTCTGTTTATGCAGAAAGACACATTATTGACCTTGAACCTGTAAATCTGACATTTCCTCTCTGTACGGGTGTATAATTTTGTTTTGTCTCTCACAGGATGTTCGACATCCTCTCGGTACTACTTCACTCTTTGTCTCGTCTAATCCTCTTTTATTACGCCGCGTTCACCCAGGGTTCAGTAATGAAACCCAACTTGTCCCGGTATGACGGTGAGTCATCATACAGTACGATGGCACCTTTATGCGCACTACCTGTTTGTTTTTATGGGAGCAGGTTGTACACGGGTCCTTCCTGTGCCTGTGGCTCTGACAATCGGCACTCGATTCAGATTTACCGCCGTTTTGTCTCGTTAATCGCTCCCTTTAATCCAAACAGAGGATTGAGTCAAGGCCCACCCAGGTGAGAAAGGGCCTGAGCAGTGATGCAGATGTTTGCTCGTGGTTCATGACACAGATAACACAATAGGTTTGTATGTGTGTGTGTACTATGGGAATCCTTGCTGTTTAAAAACCAGAAACCAGAAAGTTCCTTTGGCAAATAGTTTGCTTGTTTGTGATTGCTTTTGAATGTGCGCCAGAAAAATGAAGAGACGCATTATTATCTCCCGTATTTCTATGTAATCACTCACTTCCTTTAGCTTTTTGACCTCTCCTGTGTACCTTAACTTCAAATAAAACAGTTTGTTCTTATAAACACATGTACAAATGAGACCTGAGGCAGCGGGAGTGTGCGGTTAAATTCGGAAGTGTGATAATAACATGCTAAACGTCTCAGCTTTGAAGTTTCAGAATGAGTTTCAGGTCATATACAAGTTCGCCGCAGTTGCGATGTGCAGATAATGTTATATTATTATGAGTAAATACGTTAAACAGTTGACATTTTGGGAAAATTACAGGGAAGCAGAAACATGTAGTGGATATGAAGTGAAGCTTCCTGCTGCTGCACAGCAAGTAAAAGTGGTGAAAAATCTCCGTCGTGACCTTTTCCCATGATCCTTTGTTGACACACTACACAGGAGAGTGTAATGTCTTCTCATTAAATAGTGAGTAAACGCCACAGAGATTTAGTGGTCAAGCTCTTACAGTCACTATTGTACAATGCAATATCATGCTAATACATCAGCACTGACCAGCTTCATATTGTGCTTCAGTTATTAGGTAGAGATCTGTTACATCTTTCAAGGAACGCACACTTGTGTAAATAATGCGTTTAATAATTCACAGTGAAACTGAAATAAAATTTGATACTTGGATATTCGGCCGCAACCCACTGTATAGCAGTAATAAACATGCAACTGGTTTAAAAATGCATTATATGGTTAAAAGTATGAGCACCCCTGACCATAACACACACACACACATACACACACACACATATGTATA
>JAOTQY010000003.1:10386687-10397638 GCA_026413445.1 Dolichallabes microphthalmus
GTGTGTGTGTGCGTGTGTGTGTGTGTGTGTGTGTGTGTGTGTGTGTGTGTGTGTGTGTGTGTGTGTGTGTGTGTGTGGAAATGCAGGAAAACACTTGTTTCTTCTATAATAGAGAGCATGAATCAATTTAGTACGAGAATCTCTCCGAAGCACATTCAATGATCAGAACACATACAGTATGACAGATAACACACACACACACACACACACACACACACACACACACACACATACAAACTACTAGAAAAACTCTATGAAACCTGCAATAAAATGTAATCAGGGTATATATTTACCAATGTTAAAAAATGTCTAAATAAATAATTAACTTTTTAATTCAGGAACATTACTATTAAACTGCATTCTAAACAAAAAATCCCAACAGTTTATTCATGCACAACATTTTGTTAAATAACCACCTCCGCAATCTGAGCTAAAATTAGCTTAGCATCTTTTTATATAAAAACATATAATTATGCTTAAATTAAATGATTGCATTGTTGTTTGAAACAATAAAAAATATATAATCAAAAGGATTTTTGGCTGTTCACTTTCGCTTCAAAACTAGTGAAATCTAGAAGTAACCTGATCCATATTGTTGTGTGGGAACAGAAAGGAAAGCGTTTTGACCTGATTAAATAATAAAGAGATTTACACTCTGAAGCTGGGAATTAAAGAGAAGGTGTGTGTGTGTGTGTGTGTGTGTGTGTTATATCCTGGACTGTCACAATGCTGTTTATATCACATAAATGAGAAAATAATTCATGAAAAGGGTTTGTTTATTATATATGGTGATGCTAATATGGGTTAAAGAAATGGGAGGAGAAACAATTAAAAGGAAAAAGATATATAAATAAATTCAAGAAAACCAATTAAGGAAGAAAATACTTAAATCACCATCAGCAAAATGCACCATGTCTGAAATGGCAGGGGAAGTAAATAAATCATTCAATCAATAAATGAACAATTTACACTCATCTCTAATTACTGTCATCTGTGTAAATGTCTCTGTAATTTTTAATTTAAAAAAATACATTGAATTAGTATTTAGTTTTTTTGACGGCATTTCCAGTTTTTTACTGCTTGCATTTAATCATTTTGCAAAAACTTAATCATTTACGAATAAAACGGGGGGGGAAATGTGAGAAATCGTCCCATCTATAATTGTATTCGATTCAGTAACTGTAATGATTAACACACACATACCATGGATTTTGGAGACCCCAAAATCTATCCATCTAAGCTCACCAAATAAGTCCCCATAAGTCCTCCCCACACACCCACCCACACACATACACACACACACACTAATTACCTTCGCTAACCGGAATAAGCACCCAAGTCTACCCAACCCCTCCACCCAACTAGCTACCCCCTCACCCCACTTTCTGCCCCTCGTCCCACTAAAATCCCCGTCAACTGCAATAATCACTAACCTTAACCCCACTAACTGTCCCTCCCACTACATCAACTGCCCCTCGCCGCAAAAGGGGCAGGTAAAAGGAGGGGAGTAACACATGGCAGAAGAAAATTATTAGTCTAGAGTTGATTTCCTCATTTTTCCTGTTCAAACACAGCAAACAACAATATTACGAAAATATAATTGAAATAATAATAATAATAATAATAATAATGATGATGATGTTTTCTCGCATCTTAATACAAAGCAGAGTCCCGCGATATAAGTAAAATAACGCATTGTCTGATGAAATAAATAAGAAACACGGTTTTCAAAGATTTCTTGTTTACGTTTTAGAGAAATTAAATCTGCAACATTTTAGACAACTGGCAATGAGCATTACCGCCTTTACATCATAACCCCTTAAAACAAGGTTCCTTGAAAAAAAAAGGCGGAATGAATTCATATTAAAACGCTATGACGCTATGCTCCGCCCCCTAACAGCATCAAACTTTTCAAACGTTATACTAAAAAAATTTTTGTTCAATTTCAGCCATGATCACAATGTCTTTAAATCTCACCAAGCACACACTAGACACACTGAACGCTTTCCTTGTTCTTTTTATTCTTTAAAACAAGTATCAAATAGCTCTTAGATAAAAGCCGTGATAAAAGTTTGAGTAAAAGGCGCGCGCTCACCACCTGTTGCAGGTAAATTAGCTGCAGCGCCGTTTCTGCATCCGGGTCTTATCGAGACTCCAGCGGGACCTGCAAAACACAAACACACGCACGCACGCACGCACGCACACAATTACAATGTAAACTGTTTTTAAATGCACTCACATTAGCATGCCAATATTATATCACCCCTTTATATGTATAAACGCACTCTATGTATAAATGCTCCCGTCATAAGTATAAAACTAAATGTATTTATTCATCAAGCAAGAGACCATGCAATTAAATACAGCTTTCACGTTTGCATAAAGATCAAGTATGTTGTTTTTATAAATTAATAATATTGTAGTGCTCTGACCAGAAAAGAGGAAAATGACGAAATGCTGCAATAAAGAAAAAATATTCAGAAGATTCGCCGAGGATTAATATTGATTGTTATTGATATTTGTGGATTTTGTCCATAATAAGTCAATAACAACACCTTAACCAAATACCAAATCACATTCTAAGACGCCCCTTTAACATCAAATCCTTAATATCCTTTACTTTCTGGTGGATTTGTTGGTATTTGGTTAAATAATGAATTGTCGGCTTTAACATCCGAGCGCATGTAAAAGAAGCCTCGTCAAATATTAATTTAGCGCTCGGTGTTTGTGTGTGTTTGTGTGTGTGCGTGTTAGAGAGAGAGAGAGAGAGAGAGAGAGAGCTTTTCCTCCCCTGAGTGTGAAATTAAATCCTCTAAGAAAACCACTGACACACGCATACACTCTATTATTAATAATAATAATAATAATAATTGGTAGTAGTAGTCGGAGGAGAAGGAGGAGGAGTATCAATATTATTTGAAGTTAACTTAAAAAAGGCAAAAGGTATAAACCAAAAATAATTTTTTAAAAATTAATATACTTTTGAAAGTTCACATATTTTGAGAAATATATACATATAATATCTACAATTTGCATATTGCATATTTGTAAACTGTACACCCTGTAAACTTTCAGATTTCAACATTAAAAACTTAAAACCATTAAAACTATATTGTCTCCACTCACATTTTAAAAATCATTTAAAATTCTAACGTTATGATTTTATATCAGTTGTGCACTTCAGTTTATATACTCTTCTGATTTTCCGACATCGCAACACACACTTTAAAGAAATAAACTCCGAAGTGTAACATACAACACGCAAACCTTTTAAACGCATTAAAATCCTTATTACGTTTATAAGATATTTCTAATACAATACTAGCACAATATAAAGTTTACAATGCTTAAATGACATTAAATATTGAAGTAGTTTAAACACTAAATATTTAGTTTAGGTTCATGTCGATATAAGTAATTATTATTATTATTATTATTATTATGCAAGTCATGCTCGAATGAAATGCAACAATGTTCATTTAAAAGATGCATAATCAACCCACTCAAATGACAATCTAGAAATGTACTATTATTATTATTATAATTATGATTATGATAGTTATTATTCTTATTATTTGTCCGGCCTTCTGTTCTGCATGTGCAAAAATGATCTGATAAATAAAACTTTTGTTTTATCCGATCAAATACACATTTTAAATGCATATATTTTCAAGTTTTAAATACTAACGTGATTATAGACAGTTCAATGAAAGAAATGAACGTCTACCTGGTCTCACGCGCCTTCAATATTTTCTATTCTTCGAAAAAACTTTTAAGCGCTGCAATGACTCTCGAAGTCCTTAAACAAAATGAAAACATAAATAATGTAAGAAAAATAAGTTACGTTTCCATCTCAACTTTAACACGTGATCAGTTTACAAACATGCGCGCGCACCAACACACGACCGTAAACAGAGATGTAGTGAAATAAATACTTACTGTCAGTGTGCTGCAATCAAGCTTTTCACAAAAGTTCAAAAAACTAAAAAGTAAACAAAGAAATTATACTAATAAGTAAAACCAGCAAATACGTAATTCGTTTGTAAATGCCAGTGTTGGTTTTTTTTAAATGACTGTCATAAAAGAATAGTAAGTTTAAGTATATAAGAGGCATTAGATGAGAAAATCAAACTTCCCAACATAAAGAAGAAATCAAATCAAAACCCGAAACAATTTCAAATATCCAAATTTCAAAAATTTATTCATTTCAAACTGCATATTGAAAAAAAAAACTCAAATTTTAACTGTTATGTCGCTATTAGTTCAGATATGTACATGTCGCGTGTTTGGCATTTGCCTACAGGCCACAATTCTTTAAAATACAACTACGGAAAATTCATAAAAAATAAAAACTCACAGTAAAATATACAGAAAATTTACAAAATCATGAGAAAATAAAGAACACAAACTTCATAGCTCTAACAGATGGAGGGTTGGAGATTAAACAAAAATATATAAATTAACGCGCTTCTCATCTGAAACTAAATTAAAATGGTTTAGTACTATTTAACCCTCGAGGTGAAACATTTTGACCTGCTCTTTACTTCGACTTTGTCTTGAATTCTTTTTTTTTTTTTTTTTTGCACAGTTTGGAGCATGATAAGTGTCAATTCTGTAATAATTTTTTTTGTTAAAAAACTCTTTAACTGTAGTTTATACAAACATTACAACTGATTGTTATGTTTCTTTGATAAATACTGTACAAAAGTTGATTGCAATAATAAAACATTTGATTGATTATTATCCCTTATCCCGATCCCACTAACACACTGCCCATTTTCCATTAAAAAAAATCTCATAGATTTAAATTAAAAAAAATGCTTGGCGTTCCTACCGTTTCTTCTTTAAATAGAAAAGAAAGAAAGAAAGAAAGAAAGAAAGAAAGAAAGAAAGAAAGGCTTGTGTTCTTTTTTCCTTGAGTCCTTTACATGTTTCCCTCACCAAGAAAAAAAAACATTCTGTACAAAAAATAATAATAAAATAAAATTAATATAGTCCAGTCTAGAGGAGTTCTGTGTGATAGAAAAAATAAAAACAAAAAAGTAGTTCATTTACATGTGCGATAACGGGATGGTGCCGTTAATCGTGGTGGCGTGCACAGGTGCGCTCTGGTAGTGCTGCGACAGGTGCAGTCTGCTCTGGCCCGTCTGCTCGGCCACTTCCGCCCCGGGCAGATACATGCTGATCATGTCCCGCAGGTCCCCAGTTTGGCACGAGGGCGGCGGCGGTGCGTGTGCAGGTGCGGGCGCTGTGGCGGCTCTGACGTGAGACGCAGACGTGACGGCGGGTGGACTCGAGCTGGCCTCGGATTTCACAGACGAGCCCATGGAGCTGAGCTGCGGGTAAGACGACATGCTGTAGGTGGGCGAGCCGTTCATGTAGGTCTGCGCGCTAGTCATGGAGCCATACGGCTGCAACGCGCTCATGTCGTAGCGGTGGACGTGATGCTGCTGCTGCTGTTGCTGCATAGGACTCGCCGCCGCCGCGTAACCCAGCTGTTCCTGCATCATCCCGTAGCCTCCGTTGCTCCAGCAGCCGTTCATGTGCGCGTACGCGTCCATCCTCTGATTGACCCCGAGGTTGACGCCGAGGCCGCCGAGGCCCGAACCCACGCCGGCGCTCATGCCATTACCGCCCAGATTTCCGCCGCCGCCGCCCGGTGCTAAGAGCCCTCCGGGCAGCGCGTACTTGTCCTTCTTCATGAGCGTTTTGGTCTTCCGCCGCGGTCGGTACTTGTAGTCCGGGTGTTCCTTCATGTGCAGAGCGCGCAGCCTCTTGGCCTCGTCGATAAACGGTCGCTTCTCAGATTCGGACAGCAGCTTCCACTCAGCCCCCAGCCTCTTACTGATCTCAGAATTATGCATTTTCGGGTTCTCTTGTGCCATTTTCCGCCGTTGACCACGGGACCACACCATGAACGCGTTCATTGGCCTCTTTACACGCTCTGGACTGTTCTTCTGTCCCGGTGTACCGCCTCCGGTGTTCCCGGTGCCGGTGTTATTACCCCCGGGATTGGGTTTCAACTCGGTCTCCATCATGTTGTACATTTAAAACGCCGGTTTGGGGGAAAACTCTTCCTCGACCGACCAAACGAAAGTAAAAATAAAATAAAAAAAAAAACAAAAAAACAAAGTTCCAACCCTTTTCGGAGTAAAAAAAAACTCTCTTCTTTCTCTTTTGCTCCCAGTAAAAAGTCCTCTCGCGTTCACAAAACTTCTTTCTGAGTCTTAAAGAAATCAAAACTCCACCGTTTTCCCCTCTTCCGACACCACAAGCCTTGACAACTCCTGATACTTTTTGAACAAGTTAATAGACAACCATTCATGGAGCGACTGTCACAGCGAATATAAATGGGTTTCCACCTGGCCAATCACAGCTCGCCTGGGTGGGTTTGATTAGCATAAAGGGGCGGGGTTACCCAGCCTCTCGGCATCGAAGCGCACACAGCACTAACTTGCCAAAGAGTTTAATCATGGCAAAGATTTTAGTGAAAATCTTCTGAAAACTTGTAATTATGACGACATTAACCTGCTTTGATGCCAGGATATTTTATGTTAAACATGTTTGATATTTTACGTATGTGTTTTCGTAAAACAGCTATCTAGTTGTTCCCACAAAAGCGAATAATTCGATGTTTTACGTGAATAAAAGTTTTAAGTGAACACTTATTTGTGACCCTGCTACAAAATACAAAGAGCTCTAACAAGTAGTATTCAAGTTAATCTTCCTCACAAACATCCTAAAATACTATCGCTAAGGAAATCCCTTCATTGCATGTACCTGACATCTGCAACAGGCTATAAACATAAAACCTACTTTTACTGCTATGCGGATTATTATCTATTTGATCACTTGTTTATCTCAGTTTTGACTTGTATTGCCTGCGTTTTTTCGTGCGCCTGGAAGCGACTGAATAGACATTGGTGTCAATCATCACAAAATAACCAGTTTTGTTGTTGTTGTTGTTGTTTGGTTTTCTTTTGTTTTGGATGCTGTCGCTACATCAAAAAGGAACGAAAAAAGAGAAGAAAGTGAATGTTTTCAAAACAAACCAAAACTCCAAGATGATAAACAAATTTTTTAAAAAAGAGCAATATACTTTTGCACTTACATTTGCTGAAAAATACTATTTTACACACTTCTTGTAGCTGTATGAATAAATCTAACATTAACTAAGATCTATCAGATAACATCATGTGTGCGCGCGCGCGTGTGTATGTACGTATGGGCACTGCTTGACAAAGAAGTAAGTCTCAGTAAAACCCTCTCATAGAGGAAAATCTCAGGAAATCTTAAGAGTAAACATTTCGACTTGCAAAACAGACTTATTGTTAAGATCAGCATGTGCGAGGAACTTTTAATTGATAAAACGCTTCAACAGCGCCCTCTTCTGTCTGGGTTTGCAAAAAAAAAAGAAAAAATATATACACGTGCTTCCATCCACGTTTGTTTCCCTTCTTGGTATACATTGGCTGTTAAGCAATTAGCACAAAAACAAATGCAATGTGTGTTATAGTTACTAAAGGGGAGAAGGAGGATTGAACTTGATAATGTGTTACGCGATGTGCTGTTTATAATAAAAATTGCTGTTTATTATATAACGTACTACACTTGCTGTTTCAACTGTCTGAAAGCCTCTAATGAGCTTCCGTGTGATTGTCTTTATAAGGCTATATTTGTATGGTAACACACAAACACACACACACACACACACACACAGTTTTTGAGGAGTGTAAAATGTGAGATTTACAAGCATCTTAATGTGTCAATACCACTTTTGATTAGATGTTTTATAAAAAATATAAGTAAGTTAAGAAAGTAACATATTATGTAATAGACTACTTTTCAATGTGATTGGGCAAAGCATCCTAAAGAACTGTGTCAGATTCCCCAAAATTGTTTGAGGGAAGGAAAAAAAAAAACATACTATTTTTCTTAGAGAAATATACTTATGCATGTTTAAAACCAGACCTGCCACGGCAAATACTGATAATAACTGAAAATAATTTTAGATTAGTTTATTTCCGTGATTTCACAGATTTTTAAGGTAGAAAATGTTTCATAAAGGCATCTTCACTTTTAAAGTATTTCTTTACACATGTATAAGACTTCCCTATCTGTGTGTGTATGTCTGTCTTTGTCTCTGTTATTCTTTAGACTACATTAATGCACAAAACCATTATGATTTAAATGTAATTTAATTCACCCCCTCACACACACGCAATTATACAAATGCACATACTGTATTTGATACATATTTGATACACAACTGAGCTTGGAGTATACACTCATACACATTATAAGACCTGATTCATTAACAGAAGAACAAATAAAAATCATAATCAGAAGATGAAGTGCATGACAAAGGTCAAAATAAGAAAAGCATCTATCTATCTATCTATCTATCTATCCTATCTATCTATGTGTGTGTGTGTGTGTGTGTGTGTGCGCGCGTGCGCGCGCGTGATAGAAACAAACAAATGTCCACTAGGGGTCGCGGTGACTGCAGATGAACCTCAGCGGGACATGTTTCATAAATTGGATGAACGTAAAACGTGACGAATTCAAAGCACGATTCTGTCGTTATATTAATTATATTTAATATATTGCATAATTATACATTACATGTAAGCGGAAGACATGGATTAAATAATAAAAAATATATAATATATGAGTTTCAAGAATATCACATAATTTATAAATGAAGCATTTAAAAATAATTTAACATTTTGAATAAACCTTCAAAATACTTAGTGTGTATTCTTTTTGTTATTTTTACTAATATTGTCCATAAGAACTGAAGAAAAATATTAAATATTTTTCAGTTCAAGAGCGGCAAAAATACAATGAAATAAGATAATGTTGTCTGTACAGTAATGCTAAATAACAAGAATGAAAAGCAGTGATAAAATAATGGGAAAATGTCCAAATACATTATAACACTGAGGGAGATTATATAGAGTATTTTATGATGTTATATTATCTAATTATATTATCCAAAAAGGCTTATATATGTAACAAAAACATCCTACGGACATTAAAGTCTAACTACGCTGCAGCGTTTAAGTATTTAATTGAAAACAGGAAGTTCAAGTATTTAAAATCGATTTAAATAAGCCACGCCTCCAGACACCTCAGGCGCCAACTGAAACTTCCGGAAAACTTGAAACGTTTTTTCCTATTATTTCCCCTGGAAATCAGATACTTAAAAACTAATAAAATAAAACATAACAGTCTCATTAAATGTTCTTAACATTATTTTACTTAAGGTGAAGTCATTTAAAATGTAAAAATATAATGCAATAATGGTAGACAGAACAACTTAACAATAGCAATAAAGTTGTAAAATCACAATGATTAATCCTATTAATTAGTAGCCGAATTATTAATCAGGATCTAAATATTGGCCTATTATTATATTCATATGCTATTTATTATATTAATCTTACTATCTACACAATGTCAATGTCATAAATGTGTGGAATATTAGACATCATTTAAAAAAACACTTACTCTTCAACACAAACAGAATGAAATAAGCACTTGCAGGTCTGTATCATAATTTAAACGCCTAGATTAGTAAATTAGGCTGTATGAATATTCAGTGGTGTAGAAGCCTATGTTCATATACAATAAGGTTATTTTACCGTCAGCACGGAGCTCCGACTCGGTTAAGCGTCCACCCTGGTTTCAGCGGGGAATCCTGTGAGCTGTAGCCGCTCTCCGGTGCGTTTCTTTCGGTTACGCCGCGCCCCGCCGCCCGCTCTCTCCGCTTCTCTCTCTTTCTCTTTCTCATTCTCTCTGCGCGCATCTGCAACGGGAAAAAGGCGTTTTATGTCCATACACATTCTGAAAAAGGGGCAAGAATGCATCAAGAACAACAAAAAAAGTCAGTTAGCTAGAGCAGCACTGCCACCCCCTCTTCTCCAAACATAATGAGAAGGAAATAAAAGCTTTATCTTCCTTTTTTTATTCGGAGGCCATTCAAAGATAATTTGAAGCCATTGTTTTCTGGCACAGATGGTTCTTTTATTTCTAATACAATAACACGCGTCTCTTTGTGTGTCTCTGAACCACAATATAAAAAAAGCAGAAAATCTAAAGCCATTTTTGTTCACTTTTGTAAAGGAGCAACAAAAGCAGCCCTGAGCTAATGGGCTCTCAAAGAGAAGCCAAAGAAGACTCTGATAAAATACAGATAAAATGTATTTATTTATTTATTTTTATCTTTTTGCCCACTTATATTTTTTAGATTTCTCCACGTCTTCCGTTTTCATTTATCTTCTGTTATTTTTGCTTTTATTTATGTAAATCATTTTGAATAATGAAATATTCTTTACGAATAAATATGCACACTGTAATTATAAGATATGATTATAAAATACAATAACGCCGCAATATCAGAATAAAAATAAATGAATCTAACATTAACAACACCTAACCACATGTGAACTTGATATTTGGACATATGATTTGTCCAGGCAGTTATGAATTTCACGCGCGTGGCTTCCATGTTCTCATGGTTTTAATGATTCGCTTATTTTAACATGTACTTTTCTTTTCATGCAATTTGCACTAGATTCACTTATCCTCACATGTGGTTCTTTGGCATTTGACACATTTTTATTCACACTTTAATTTCACATGATTCATTCACGTGTGCACATGATGTATTTAATTTCCCATATGATTCATTTTCTTGATTCTCTTCTTGCTCTTATTGTTCTTATTGTTTCTGTATAGTTTATTTACGTTTGTGTGTGTATAATTACTTCTTGCTCTTATTGTTCTTATTGTTTCTGTATAGTTTATTTACGTTTGTGTGTGTATAATTACACAACGTTCATTAAACGTCACATGATGATTTTTACACGTGATTCTTTTGTCATCACGTGTACAATCATGTGTTTACATTCAGATTCAACTGTTGAATGCAATGCAACATTGAATA
>JAOTQY010000003.1:10424411-10438833 GCA_026413445.1 Dolichallabes microphthalmus
CACACACACACACACACACACACACACACGCACACACACACACACACGCACACACACACACACACACACACACACACTATAAAACCTCCAATACTGTTAACTCTTACAGTTCACATTTGTGCAACTGTTTTTTAAACAAGTTTTTATTTCTGCGTTTTTTCTTGTTATACTAACACCTTGAGGATAATGTCAAGAGGTGTATACTGAACACTAGAAAAAATAAAAACACTGTTTTCGGTGTAGACCAAAACAGATAGAAACAAAAATTGTTTTCAAAAGCATCCATATACATGAGGGCAGAGCCTTGATCACTCAAATAATGAATGTGTGAATACGTGTGTGTATGTAGTGCCCTGCAGTGGACTTCTGTAGTCCATACACTGTGATAATCCATCTGCTTTATTTCACACACATTAGTGTTCTTTTACACTTCAATGTGCCAGACACATCGGTATTCTGTTGAATTCTCTATAATGTATACGATAATATTTCACCTACTTCACTATTCCATAAACTTTTGTGAAATACTGAGTATGCTTCAGTATTCTTATATATGTTTCAAACTTTCTTTACACTACAGCGTTCTGTAGTGACATACATATCATTTTGACATACCTTACACCTCATTAGAGTTTTAATGATGATGATGATGATGATGATTATTATTATTATTTGACACATTACAAATACATATTTACCAACATTCTTCTCTTGACCACCATCCATATAATAGCCAGATCATAATACATCAAAGCTGGTTATATAAATGCTTTAGGAACTCTGGAGTGTGTTGCTCTAAAATTTGGCTCCAGAAGCCATGCAATAATAAGGGCATTGTTGTTTAATTAACCGGGTATGTGATTTTCTCGCTAATCCCAACTCTCTATGTCCCCTGCTGGTCAACACTGGACTCTGGAATGGCTCTGTGACTCTGTGTGTGTGTGTGTGTGTGTGAGAGAGAGAGAGATAGAGAGTTTGTGTGTATATAAGGCAGTATCTAACACTGCATTCTGTTTGATTACTATGGGACTAAACTGGAGCAAGTGTACCCAGCCAATCACAGCAGAGCAATCCGCATGTACTGTAGTATTGTAATAATGCTGTGAATATAATGATAGAATGGCATTATATGATAGTATATACACTTAACATAATTATACTTTGCATGGGTTTATACTCCCCATATATTTATTAAAAGTAAATATTTAATATAATTTATATTAAAACATTGTGAAGATCCTGATCCGTTGTTGTGACACCAGCTCTGGATCATATATCTGCTGAAATCTAATTGGCAGCCATGTTTTGTAAAGAATCAAATATTCACTTCAAATGTGCACTCAATTAGACACACGATTAATACCTCAATTTACATGTGTAATCTATGCAACCAATCATAAGTCAAAGCTGTTCAATACACTACGCTCCACCCTCACAAAGATTGTTTTACATCTGGTGATCATATGGGTCAATATTTTATACATTGAAAAAAGTTTAGTGGGGGTAAAACTTTGCTGAGTATTTCAACACTCATCTTTTAAAACAATCCTAGTACTAGTTGTTGCAGTATGGGTCACACGTTATATTGTGCAAATCTGATTAAAATATAAGTGGGAGGGGGTAAACTCCAATTTGTGTATTGGTTGGCATTAATTCAATGATTCAGAGGGAAGGGAATTTTTGTGCTTTGCTTAATAGTTCTTGCATTTAAACATACAGTAAAAAGTGTTGTACAACAGACTCACCATTTGTCTAAGAGAGTGCTAATTACTGACCAAGTTTCCTATCTGAATGAAGACATCACAAAGAAATTCCTGCAGAACTACAAAAAATAACACACACACACACACACACACACACACACACACACACACACACACACACACACACACACAGAGCCATATATAGCGCAAAACTATTTCCGTCCATAATAAAGGATTTATTATATATATTTTTATAGGACTTCTTCAGTTCTACACTATAAAACTGTGAGAAAGAGATGTGATTTTGTATACACAGTGCTTTTATTTAAAGAAAAAATAAAGATTTGAATCATCTTGTAAGCTTTGAGTGTGTTTTTCTGCTAGTTAATGTCTCGCTCCAAAACCAGGCATCCAAACCAGATGCTGTTTTCCTTGACATAAAGGTCTTATGCACTCACTGTCCTTCATTGCATTAACATTCCTGGGCTTTTTTTATTTTTATTATTATTACAGACTTCCTTATGCTGCCCAGAACTTGTGCTTTTGTTGCTGCCTCTCTCTGAGTGCATGTAATGGCTGAAAAAAAGGGAAAAGAAATGCAACGTCAAGGAGGCACAAAAGGATCTGGAAGAAAAGGAGCTCCCTCTGGCTTGCGTGGCTTTACGATGAATCCATGCAGCACTAAACTGCACTGTCCATGCCCAATCAGGGAGGGCTTTTTCTTTTTTTTCCACCTCGTTCTTTCTAGCCTGTGGCCTCTCCGTCATCCGTCATTTCTTCATCCACACTGGAGACCCTTTTTGTACTAATTGCTAGATTGCTACCAGATTTTCTACTTCACTTCCACCCTATAATTGAGCGACAATGATGGCCGAGGAGCTCAAGACTGGAGCGCGCCAGGCCAAGGCCACAGAGCAGCGATGATTTGAGAAAATGTGTGTGTAGTAGTAGTAGTAGTAGTAGTTGTTGTAGTAGTGGCAAAAGAGGGGAAGTGGGGTTAGGATGCAATCTTGAAGTGCAATCCTGGATCTGGCCAAGGATATAAATGAACGTAGATGCATTATTCATACAGAACACATCATATAGAAAAAACGTAGATACAAACAGCCTTACCGCTATTCTTTTGGGGTGTGTTGCTAAAAACGTTTCTCAGAGCAAAGGGTTGAGACTAGAGGAGTCTATCAAGACTGGAAGAAAAACATCTTGAGAGGTTTTTACTTTTAATTGGCAGAGCAGTCAGATATTGAAAATATTGATAAAAAAAATATCACAAGCAGGTACAAAGAAAGAACTGTGCGAGTGGATCCTTGTGCAAATTTTAGATTTTAAACGTTTTGACTTCTTCAGGTTTTAATCCAGTTTAGGCTATTTAGAACTAAATATGTGTAGTTACTAGTAACCTAGTAACCCAGTATAAGGATCTATCCAATGACAGAAACTTGCGCACGTCCTCTAAGTCACTCTTGATAAGAGTGTCTGCCAAATTCCTTAATGTACGTGTAAACAAACACACACACATGCACACACACATACATAAAAACACAGTAGACCTCAAAGACACAAAGCAAAGTAAAACTTGGATTTATTAAAAATTCTAATTAATCTAACATTGCATTAGCTTTGATCCACTGAGAGCAGTAAGGTCACATACTTCATGAAAAATTCTTACAGTTTATTTCTTAACAGCTCTAATTCATATATTGACTATCATAGCACTACAAACACATACACACACACACACACATGCATACACATACATACTTTGATCCTTTTTGCATTCATTTGCACCTGCCATATGTGTGCTGAGCAATGAAATGCCAGCATTTTTATTGACTGTATCAAAATCTCACACTTACGGTGACACACACACCAAAAATCTCTTTAAAGCACAAACTTCACCATCACCACTCAAAGATCGGAGAACAGTCCACCCTCATCCCGCCTCCTTCTTTCCGCTGCACTACAGTTTAGAAATGTTCACACACGAACACCACACACACATACACACACACCACGCACGCACTCACACAGGCGTGCGCCATCAAGACAAAACAACTCGAGAGCCTTCTTTTAATTAGTGTGCACACTTTTTTTGCGACGATGTAATTTGCCTTTTTTGTGGTCTGGACATACCGAGCACCTGCGACTCAGAAGAGGAATAGAGGTACCAGCATGGAGGAGATGTGTGTGTTTCCAGGTGCTTACCCCCCCCCCCCATACACACATGTTTAAAAGTGCCTGGACTTGCTGCAACTCAAAGGACACACTTCAGTTCAGCCATATCAAAACAACCTGCATGGGCCTTGAAGGCTGACCACACACACACATACTCACTCACTGTAGGCCAAAGTGGGAGGTCAGACAGACAGACAGACTGATGGATTGACTGACAGAGAGACAGACAACAGAGGCAGCAAGAAATCTCCCTTAATCTTTATCACAGTTAGTAAGTTTGCTTACCTTTCCAGCTGCTGATTTCTCTCTCAAGGCCTAACCGTAAATGTGCAAACACACACACACACACACACACACACATCCAAGTATCAGAAAAGATAGCCAAAGGAGAACCAGAGGGGAACCAGAGGAGAGCCCGAGCACCAGCACTAACGTTTCCTCGCTCTGCCTGTCTGTGA
Source organism: Dolichallabes microphthalmus (assembly GCA_026413445.1). Taxonomy (NCBI): domain Eukaryota; kingdom Metazoa; phylum Chordata; class Actinopteri; order Siluriformes; family Clariidae; genus Dolichallabes; species Dolichallabes microphthalmus. Next base: position 10,428,748 of record JAOTQY010000003.1, read on the forward strand.
CTGAGTGTACAGGGAGCTGGGAATGCACTAGGCTATAGACTTTTTTGTCCAAGCCGTAGGTCTTTCTTTTCTTTTCTTTTTTTGTGACTGAAGCAAGATTAGTTCATACAAAACTCAACAATACGGCACTGAAACCCATTGTTGATATTCAACATTTTTCACATAGCCGAACAGAATAGACAATACGGCAGCCTGGAAAGCACGGAGCGGATTACATGCCGATCATATCACATTCCCTTCTTCCTCACAAGGACCAGGCCCTGTAATCCTCCCCTTTTTTGCTGCAGCGAAGGAAATCAATATATGAGGACAGGGAGGGATGAAAGGAGGGCTTCTTTCATATCCTAGCAGGTCACAATATAGGGTGTGTTTTTTTTTACCCTTAGGGTACCCAAGAAATTCAGGAGCACACATCTAGTGGAAGGATTTCTAGTTGTATTGAGTGAGATAAGGGAGTGTTTTTGAAATGTTGCACTATACAAGATAAATTCATATCAGAAAACATGTACAAAGCTATCATTAAAATGTTTCCAATTTCAAGTTTTGGGAAATAATAATAATAATAATAATGGAATCAATTATCAGCTACATCACTATACTGAACTGATAAGTATCAGATCCATAAAAAAAATCATCCCACCTGTGCTCTGGATCCCTTCCACTGTTCCCACTCCAGCGTCCGTGTTTGCCCTCATTCCCTCCCTCCTCTAGGTAACAACAGAGAGAGAGAGAGGATTGTTCCATCCTTTCCTTTTCATCACTTCTGCAATTGACCAATTGACAACTGATTGATGGTTATCTTTCCGCACCTACAAAAGGCAGAAATTACCATCACTAAAGCCACTTTACAGTACGGAGAGAAAAAAATCTAGAGTAAATTACATGTTGCTAAAACTCTCCTTCTGAGGCCCATATAATGGCAGGCAAACCAGTGAGAGAGGAAGAGAGAGAGAGAGAGGAAGGGGAAAAGTGGGAGACAAAAAAGGGGGGAAAGTTTCCTTTTTGTTATTCCTGAGGCACTGCTTTTCCCTGCCAAGTGCAGCCAGGGCTTGACAGCTTCTTTAAATGGCGAGGTACAAAAGCTGGTGAATGAGGAATGGTGTTGAGCGCCGTTTCTCCAGAAAGCACCATTATTCGCATTGAAAACAGAGGAGAGCTTGTGAAAAACAGATAAGGTGTAAATGAATACAAGACGGCACCCCTCAAGAAACCTGGAGGAAGGGGTGTGGGAGTGTGTGGAGTTGACCAAGACTAAAATAATCAATGTTAAAGTTAGAGACAGTTTATAGTGTTAACTCAAGCTTTTAATAAACACACTATTAAATAGTGAACACCTAAAGTAGCACATTCCGAATGTAGTGTTACATCATAATTTTGATTCATTTATAGTTACAATTATTGTTGAGGAATGCATGCTTTTCTCACTTACATTATTGCACCATAAACAATTAATTGAAGATGGGTTCTCTTTTGTGTCTATTTCCTCTCATGGTTCCTTCCTATTGTCATATCAGGGAGTTTTTTTCTTGCCACCATCGTCATGGGTTACTCTAATTTATACATATTTCCTCAAATTTATTTTCATAATGTTTGGATTATGTAAATCTGTCACATCATCCTGACATCCTCAAAATATATTGATCCTCACCACATCATAATTAACCTCACCACATCATCAACATCCTCCTCAACACATCTTCAACACATAATAATCATTCTCACCACATCATCATTATTGTCATCATCATAATCTTCATCACAACAGCCATATCACATCATCCTCACCATGTTATCATTATCCTAACCACATTATCATCATCACAATCGAAACATTATCCTAATCACATCGTCATTCCCTCAAAACATACAGTACTCACCAGATCATCATCAGCATCATCCTCACAATATCACCACCAAACCACTAGCTGCCAAACATGTAAACATATAGCATTTCTATGAGAACCACCACATATTTATCACCAACATAGCTTACTGTAAGTAGTGGGTTTAATTAGTTAGCTAGTGATCCATGCAGGTTGTGTAGCTAAATGTTACTGGTTTCTACCTCGGTCTTGAAAGATGTCATAAATACAGTTACCTACAAAATGCTGACATTACAGACTTCTTTCATGAATTTCAAATAAATGTCTACTTACAGGACATTAATGATTCATATTCATTATCTTATATGAAGTGCCTGCTGTACAAGTCCTGTTAAATGAATAGTTACTATAGGAGTAATAAAATATTACAACAAGTGCTTTAATATAGCAGGTGCTCTAATGTCGGAATTCCTGTTATAGAAAATCTATCTTGCTGTGGTGGAAAAAGTTATTACTGGGGCTTTACTAAATCTAATCATGATTTGCTCAGTAAGGATTCAAAAAGAGACACACACCACTGAATGCAAAAAAAACTTCCAGGGGTAGTACATTTAGGGGGAAAAGAGGGTGTTGAAGTGAGGTGGGGTGAAAGAGGTATCATTTCAAGGTTTTCACCTGTCCAAAGTAATTAGAAACACACAGGTGTGATGAGACACGTAAGGTGATGATGGTATTATTTGATGTATCTCTAGTTTCTGAGATGAGAGGTTTTTCGCATATTTCATTAATACTGCTCAGCAGGGAACTCTCCAAATGACATCAACAAACTGATAACAGATAAGAGACACTAGCCGTGTCATCATGTGCCTCATGCTGGGCCTCTCCTCCATGTCGCGGCCGCTTTAATTCTTCATTCATGCACTGAATACATAAATAGGTGCATCCAGATTTTACCCTGATAAAGAAACTATTTTTAGAGCCCAATTGCTGCTTTAGGTTCCCATGGAAACCATGCCTGGGTGCATGTGTATGATTCCTGCATAGAGTCCTCCTGAGGTAACATGGAGAAAAATATGCAAAAAAGAAAGAAAGAAAGAAAGAAAGAAAGAGAGAAAGAAAGAAAGAAGGTAAGAAATTAAGAAAGAAACGGATGAAAAGGTTGGGGGGAAAAATAGGAAAGTTTTACTTACAGTGACTTTCAGTCAGCAAAGCTGCTGATTGCTCAACTGCTATAATGCCTCTTATGACATCATAAGCAAGAGTCTGAAATTGAAGCAAGAGTCTGAAATTTGAAATTATTTAATATTCTGTTGCTGTGTTTAATTGTAAAGTTTAAAAGACTCTTTACAAAGACTTAAGAATTTTAGCTTTACAAAATTTCTGATCCTGAAATCCACAGTGTACATTCCTGCAGAGTGAAGCATGAGGGTAGAGAAAGAATATTAAGTGTTTGAGATTGCACTCTGATTGAATTAATAAAGAAGAAGAAGAAGAAAAAAATGGTAGCTAGTCAAGAAAAGCACAAACAATAAAATAATTACAATCTATATACAATTTATATATATTCATTTGCCTAAAACGTGTGAAAAATTTAGGGAGCCATGTCCTTAAATGGATAGTAAAAAAAAAAAAAAGTGTGTGTGTGTGTGTGTGTGTGTATCTGTGTGTGTGTGTGTGGGGGGGGCGTCTGCCGGCTGAGCTCAAGGCCAATTATTGACAAGCTGCTGAATGAGGCGAGAGATGAACAGGGAGAGGTCGGGCCTGTCTCTCCCCAACACACACACAATCAGACAGCAGCTTTATAGAGAACACAAAGGTACACTCCACTCCTACACTCTCCATCGATCTGCCACTTCTGCCTCCAGGAAAAAGGATTCGTTCTCGTGTCCTTCAGCGCCATTCCATTTAAACCCTAACAGCAGCATCAGACTGAAAGCAATTCCAACTTTACTGAAGCAGCATCACATTCATTACACATATTGCTCTACAACAGGGTAAATATTTCCAGAGTTAGTTGAGATTTCGCTGTTTGAAGCTACAAAACAAGTCTAATTTTTGCCAAAAAAAAATCTATTCTTCAGGGTTCAATTGTAGGTCCTATCTTATTTCCAATTTCGAGTTCATTATTTTTACATCAGACACTCTAAGAGTAATGCAGCTGCAAATCACAGGTATATTATAGTAATGCATTCATTCTGAAACATTATCATTTCAATAGTAACATCTCATTTACTTGAATCTCCAATTAAATGAAACAAAAACATTTTTTGTAAAGTGATATGTTTAAGTAAACTTTCTGGAATTAAGGAGTCTCCTGTGTCAGCACTTTGTGAGAGTGAGAGGTAAAACTGTACCTGTTTTCTGACGTCTTCAGGACAGGGGAGTTTATGCATTGAGTTTTTTTTTCAGTGACATGCATGTTACACTACGCATAGAAAATATGAAAAATAAAGAACAAAGTTTTGATTGGAAAGAAAGAAAGAAAGAAAGAAAGAAAGAAAACACATTCAGTGAAAAGTATTATTTGGGTGTTAATAATTAATAATGTTTAATAATTCATAATAATGGTCTTAACAATTAATAATGTTTTCATGACTCATTTTTAATTGTTGGTTTAATTATTGCCAAATATTTCAAGACACCAACTCTAGAGATTAAGGATGAGTGTACAGGATTTTCAGGTTTTAAAATATTTGGGTACCTAGGAAATCCTGCAGATTTTTTACAATCTGTTAATCTGCCACCATCTTTAGCAATCACAAAGTGCTATATTCACTCTTAAAATGTGATATACAAGAAATGTGAGAGCTTTTTGCAATAGTATGCAATTTATTTAATTTCATATTGAAAAATTATTGAACATACAAAGACCTCATTAGTTTGGATGGTTCTCGTTTCATTTTAAAGAAAATCCCTGCTCTTTTTATGACATCATCTCATCATTCAGCCTTACAGTACTCCATAGGAAAAAAAACACAACATTTCACACTTTCTTTTGACAAATTTTTCCTGGAAAATCTCAAGTTTTACAGGCATTTGGCAGTGTGGGCAGGAAGGTGCAGATTACCACAGAGATCCTCACGCAGAGATGCGGTTCAAACACGCTAGAGAGGAGGCGAAGCGGAAAAAGCAGTTTTTGTTTCACCCAGCGGGAAGCTGCTCATCACTCATCACTTCCCTCAAATGCTTCTAGCATGGAAAAAAATAATAAAACAAGCGTGTGATTACCTTGTCAAGTGGAGATCGTTATCTCTGTGGTGTGGTAGGCAATAGGTGCACTGGTTGGCTGGTCAATTAATTAAAATTCTGATTTTAAATAAAACTAACCATCATAATATTTCTACTAGGCGTAATTAAGCGAAAGACAATATTTTTGTAAAGATGCCTATATTTTTACAGGATGGTTGCTGAGCATGCAGATTATTCAATATTGCATTCCGACACAATATCGTATCCTTAAGTTATTAAGCCACACAGGTTGAGAACGGTTTTACATTTAAAGAGGCATTCATTGAAACTAGGATAGGACCTAACATGGATCTCTGAGGTACACTTATAATTAAAACTTATAATTGTATCCATAAAATAAAGGCAAACATAACTCAGTTAATAAACAGTTTTAAGCACGTGGTCCTGACCATTATGTAAGTGTTTGAATGTTAAGATCAACATTTATTTTTAATCAAATCACATAAACAAATGTATGTCAGTCATGTATCTCACAATTCATATCATATGAATTCAGCCCCGCTTAGCCACGTTCAGTTTTACTGACTAAAATTAACTAAATTAACTTAATCAAGAACAAAACTTGCTGTTTTTGTTTATAGAAATTTCCTGATAGAAATTTCCCTCAGGCCTTGGAGATACCTCTAATGGCAGGTGGAAGGGGAAATAAGAGATTGATAGAATCAGGCATTACATCATCACCACATCTTATTATTCACCCCTTTAACAAACACCAGGCATTTTAACACAATTTCTTTTCTCTATAGCTTCAGTAGAGAAACTGAGATAAGCATTAAAGGGTGTTTTGTGGGTGATTTTTAGTAATATTTGTTATAATAGTAAAGATTACTATTTACAAAGAGTCCAACGGGTGAAACAGGGGCTTGTTGAGTGTCCTGCTGCTCAGCAGTCACTCCCTGGGGGAGGTGTGAGATTTCTCACGCAGTCTCGACTCCCACCTGGGGCTTAATGACGCCTCCACGCCCCCAAGGCCCCAAGATTTAAAGCCAGGAGACAAATGTAAAGTTCCCCCCCCCTCCCCCCCAAAAAAACATACACTACGCCGCCACAAAAAAAATAATAAATAAATAACACTCGTATTTCTTTCATCCTCCTTTAGCTTTGATTATGGCACAAAATGTGGTTGCCAATTTAGGTGATTCTTCTTGCTCCCAGAATCATTCTTTCACCATCTGATTTCTGTAGTATGCCTGTGCCATCAAAAAAAAATTGCATGATACCCTGATAAATTTATTCTGACCTGGCCAACTGAAGCAACCCCAGATCATTGCAATGCCTTCTAGGTCACTTTACTACTATAAATTAAGTTGGTAAATTTACCTAATTCTATCTAATTATTTCATCACAAACATGCCAATTAAAAAATATTTACGAATTCTACTTTTACCTTTTGACCTTTAATTTAATTTATTGATATATTTAAATATTTTCATCCTTGCTTTTTTGAGTGTATGTTTTTTTTATGTTAATGCTAAATGTTAGTGCTAAATGCTAATGCTAAGTGCAGTATGGGGTTAAACTCAATGGGAACATGTTGATGGGGAAGTTAATCACCATGGTAATCTCTTCATTTTAACAGAGTAAAGTTTTCCTGCTTGGCTTTTCTCTCTTATACACCCCATTGTTGTGTTAGTATTAGTATTACACATTGTGATAATAGGACTAAGATGCTTAGCCTCTTCCATGCTAGCACTGCTTTTTTTTGTCTCTGAGTCTCAGCAAATTAGTACAAATTGCTTGTTCGCTAAGTCACAGGCAAACCTGCAAATTGACTTCCTAATCTGCTTCAGAGTGAAAACCTGGAGAGCAATTAGCTGAATTAGCCCTTGAGCTACAAGTTTATAACAAAGGGATTTTCTCACAGAAAAAAAAAACAACCTGCGGTTTGGCCCATTGTTTGTCTGGAGGCAATTTTCAAGACACATTGTCAAAGCGTTCGACACCTCAGCTCAAGATTCCAGTGTTGCTGCATCACAATGTGTGTGTGCGTGTGTGTGTGTGTGTTAGCTTTGTAGGCTGAAGAATTTAGCACATTTTATAGAGCTTGTGTTCCAACAAAGGATGTTCTGACGTTAACATCATGCTGAAGAGCAGAAAAAGAGCTCATACTCTGAGATGAGCACTAACAAGGTGCACGGGAGTGTGACATCATGACAGCCCAATCAGCATGAAACACAGTTCCTGTATGAGTTTCTGTTACAAAGTGGGTGACTGTGAATAACATGAAAGAGATAGGAGATGAAGCTGTTGTTTATTATATATAATAGTCTAGTCGGGGTTGTAGGAATAAGTTTGTACATTATTTTGTGCAATTTTTAATATTTTAAAAAATATTTTTAATGTAGCTTGTTAAGTTATTTTTCCTTTGTGTCTTTCTGCACTTTTGCATTCTTTTTTTTCTTTTATGTTCTTTACTGTTTATATTACACATGTGCATTTTATCTAAAAGAAATTAAAACACTTAAGGGGTTATTACACTATAATATATTTTTCTGTGTATTTTTCTATGTAGGATTATGATGTAGGATCATGATGCTTAAATAATTAGACATCTTCTTTGGTTGGACCTCAGTAGATCACTACAGTACATCAAAGAACTTTAAGATGTTTCAGCTGGGTAAATGTGAAGTTTTGTCTTAGTACAGGTTGTGTCTTTGAAAAAGGTTCTTATGAACTCACATAGTGTAAACTCCTCTGTCCTGAAGATGCTACAAGCCCTAACATTACGGCTTTCACTTTGACTTGCAAAGCACTGGAGACTCCTTAATTCTATAAATGTTAAATAAACAGCTCCATACAGCAAGTGAAATTTGATGCCACTTTTCACCTCACAGCTAGATCAAGTCATATGAACACCCTCATAACTTCAGATAGGATCATGGTCCAAGATAAATATGTACATTTCTAAAAGTCCAGATGTAGCTGTTCATACAAGAGATCCAGTGGCCTGAAAAATACCTCACGCGCTGATGTTTTAAACAAGGAACCATCATTCAGCTGTAAATTCCCGCCAGCTTCACAGCAAGGTTAAAAAAACACCTCAGTGTGAAAATATTTTGTCTAAGGTTGTACGACATGCACTTACTTAAAAAAAAAACCTTAAGTGCAACCATTTCAGGTTTTTGGGACACATACATTAATAAAGAGTTAATGTGATAAATTTGTATATATAATATATTAAATAAATAATAAATCACTTCAGCCTGTGGCAGTATTGAAAAAGTCAACGGCATTTAATTCCTCTTTTCTTTTTTTTATTGATGAAAAAACATTAACTTGTGATCTCCTTTACATTATATCAACTATTCAACAGCTATTCTTCTTCCTCTCCCGTATAGTTAAAAATAAAAAACAAATATAAGACAGCTTTTCATTCTAGACAGAAACCATAAAGTCTCCTCTGTCCGGACAACGTTAAAAAACTTAAAAGTTACAGCTTTACCACGGACAATAGAGACTCCTTCCATGAATGTTAAATACACATTTCCCAGTCTCAAAGTTTTTAAAACCTGTTTTTATCTGTGGTTAATAAATTGTAAAAAGTCTCTGTAAATATGATTTTTAGTGCCATAATTATACTGCATATAAAGAAGCACTAGTCTCAGGGCTGCTGTAATCGATAAGCAATCAAGACATTCTGACCAGTCAATCTGACATAAAAGCATTCCATTTTCCAAAATGTCAGGATATATTAATATACCCCAATCAGAAACATTTCAGGTGAAATCTGCTACAAGGTTTTACAAAATGTTTTAAAAGAAACTGTGCTCTAATGTTGCTCTGATAAACTACAGTAAATTACTTAATGCAATATTCAAGAATTTTCTCTTGCACTGCACTTTTATTTGGCATTTAGTGTAATTTACTTCATAAGTGGAAAGCTGGATGCAGATACTAGGCTATGCACATGTTCATCACACCATTCCTCTCCTTATTTAAATAAAGAGCATGGGGTTCAAGATGAATTCTTGTGCCAGGCCGCCTGTATTTTGATGTGCAGGTTTGTTCATCTTGTAAATGTAACAGAGTTAAATATCTTTTCTCTCATTTTCTCCTCCTGCCCTGATGTTTAGAATTGGCCCATTCACCACATACTGCAATATTACGGCTTTAGTCTGAGTAAGTTACAGAGCCGCACCGATTTCCATACGGGCTCCTCAGAGAGAGTCGACCACATCTGTTACGGTGTAATAGAAAATATCTTTGGCGTGTCCGGATTCCATTACCCCAGGGCTTTGATCAAAAATGGTGTGTAACGTAATCATGTGCATTGTTGACCTGATGTAGTCATTCCTTCTCTGTTTAGTCTATAAAGCAGCACATGGTCACAGGCAAAGCACAATCAGAGTTAATGATTAAAAATGCAGACAATAAACAAACACACACACACACACACACACACACACACACACACACACACACACACACTCTAGATAGATAGATAGATAGATAGATAGATAGATAGATAGATAGATAGATAGATAGATGAAATTGTCAACAATGAACCTAATGTTATTATTTTGTAACCATCACCCACACAAATGCAGTAATGTTTAAAATAAAACTTTGACTTTTTCCAAACCTTGCATCCTCTTCATTAAAGCCCATTGATACAGAGATTGAGTCCAGCTGTGAATGTTTTCTGGTACAGTGGTACCTCAGCATACAAATTTAATCGGCTCCAGAGGTGAGTTCTTAAGGCGAAATTGCATATTACAAAATTACAAAAATTTACTAATTATGTAAATGCAGATAGTTTGTTCCAGCCAGCCATGCAAAATGAAAATTTTAAAGGTGAAAATTCTTAAGGCGGGGTGATCGTATGTCGAGGTATCACTGTTACTGTATATTCCATCCCACCCAGACCTGGGCTGCGTTTCCCGATAACGATTGTTCTTAGCGCTTAAGAGCGTTTTCTACGAGTCATTTTGCGAACGTTCGTTATTGTTTCACGTGCGTTTCCCAAACATGCACTTAACAAAGTTGCACGTAGCCCTGCTTTAAGTGCTACTTA
>JAOTQY010000003.1:10499140-10510221 GCA_026413445.1 Dolichallabes microphthalmus
CGAAAGCCATTACATCAGGTGGAAATTCTTTCCATAATTGAATTATGTTCATTCAACGAGTTATTTTTTTGAGTGTAGGATTTAGGGATGCAGGAGGACACACATGGAAGGAGGAAGCATGGGAAAGCTGGTAGAAGAAAGGATGTGAGGGAAGTAGGACGAAGCTGAGGCAAGCAGGAGGTACCTTGGAGGGCACAAGGGGAAACAGAAAAAAGCAGGAGGAAAAAGGAGGAAGCTTTCATTAGTGGCATATGCTCCTCGGCTCAGCAGGCTGTAATGGGCAGCTGACGTTTTACCCTTTTCCACTTCAAACCCTCCCCTCGCTTTAACACTCCATTAAACTGCCCCTGAGGGGAACTTCACACACATGCAGCATAATTGGAGCAAATTTGTCCCGTAACGCTGTGCTAGGGGTGAACCTAGGGAGAACAACAACTACAATGGTATGTATGCTGTGAACAGGACATGATGCTGATTTATTAACATTTTATTACTGAGTAATTACAGATTAATAGCAGTTTAATGGACAAGATGAGGAATCAAATAAATTTTCCTACAAATATAATTTCCTACTGATAAACAAAATGGTTAATGTGTTTAAATGAAATAATTATTAGACAAATGTTTACATAATAAAATATTAATATACAAAATTAATTGTTTAATTAATGTAAATAAATAATGTATTTTAAAAATGTTAAATTCAGTAATTGATATAAAACTATTTGCAATTGTAAAAACTAATATAATTATCATTTTAAAAATAGTAACATGCTCTTATCTCTGAAATACTGAAGGATAACCTGTTCAGTATTTCTGCAAAAGTTAAAATGATATGATTAAATAATAATAATAATAATAATAGGTTTTAAAGGGTCAGTGGATAAAAGTGTAGAGCTGATCAGGTGGGGAAAAAATGCTGAATATGAATAAAATCACTGCAGGCTGCATTTCTGTGACCAGTGCTAGGGGGTGACAGAGAGGCGACTGATTAACTATTCTATTCAAATCCAAATTGAATTTACGCACACTTCCCTTGTTTTTTGTTCCAGTGCAAATTTTGACATTTCACCAAGTGAGAAATCGATTCATTTGAATATTTCTCTTTCTGTGAGTCGATTGTTAGTGAAGCCTGAAGCGTGAAACTCTCTCTCTCAGTAAATAAAGCACAGAACTTTAGCAGGAAGCTTTTAAAAAAGGTAATTCATGCATGTAAATAAAGTGTGTGTGCATTTGCATGCTATTGTTTGGCTCGAGAAAAGAAAAACTCAACAGGTTTGTACTCAATAAAATGAATCATCTGTCAATCATCAACATGCAAATGTCACTTCTTTAAACTAACTTTTCATTATGGGAAAGTTTTTAAATGACAGCTGCCAAGATTATATCAGTTCTCCCACATCGCAGAGAGAAAAGTGATGAATGCTGCAATTTTTAGTAATCACATGTTTAGAAGCCGAATTTAAACCAGTGTCAGTCCTCATTGGCTCATTTTGGTGACTTGTTGGCGAAAGTTTGGGACTCAACATGCTAACTCTAGACAGTGCTAAATTAAATTACAGACAATAAAAATGTTTTTTGTTTGTATATGATATATTGTACATTTGTTTTTGTTTGTATATGATATATTGTTTTACATATAAATTATACATGTTAAGTGCTATTTTCTAGTTTAAACTGAGAGTTTAAGTAGAAGAAGCAGAGCAAGACACAGAAGAGTGATACACAAGGAAGTCATTTCTGTGACAGTTCACTGTTGCAAGAAGCTCAGGGGAAAAAAAACACACACGCGCGCGCGCGCACTCACCTTTTAGAGAGTGTTCCACTTGAACCGGGTGAAGAAAACGCAAAAGACCTCTCTCCTTATCCTTCTCATCCTCTTCATTCACCAGCAGATGTTAGATGCGAGCCAAGCTGAGATCTCCCATGATCCAACAAACTTCCACCATTATCATCATCAACATCTAGATCCATCCTGGAGCAGAGCATTAAGCATAGCATCCTTCTTCTTCTTCTTCTCCTCCTTCTTGTTCTTGTTGTTCTTCCTCTACTCCTGACCGTGCTGCGTGAAAGCCCGTCTCATGCGTGTTCTCTCGTTGCAAAACAAACACGCACGTCAACGTCTTTTTCAGCGGCATAACCCCGCGAGTCAGGCCTGTCTCTGAAATGCTTTTCTGCCCCACAACACAGACGGCTTTCATTATCTTCTCACTCGCAGCAAGGCCTAGCTTTAAAAGCTACTGATTTCTTTTTTTTTTTCTTTTAGCCTCCTACACAAAAGAAGGGCATTTTGTAAATTACTTGCTCGTTTCAGACCAACAAAAGGTACTTTCATTGAAACTCGTTCCGTCCCCCACCACCATCACCACCCCCAGCACCACCACCATCACCACCACCACCTCCTCCTCCTCTTTTCTCCATTTGATTTTGTTCAAATTTGATTACAAGGATTGAAAAAGAAAAAGAAAGAGGAGGAAATAAAAAAACAGATGGCATCCTCATTCAGCGCCCTGAATGGTTTTTATCTGGGTGCCTATTTAAACTGTGGCAATCCACAAGCATTTCAGCTGGCTACAGAGAGAGAGAGAGAGAGAGAGAGAGAGAGAGAGATGGAAAAAGAACTTGACAAAAATTATTGGTTTGCCATTTCTCATAGAACTGGCACGAAAAGAAAAGGCTTTCTCTTACTGCTTCTCTCTCTCTCACTCTCTCTCTCTCTACATCCTCCTTTTATTTTTTCCTCCATATCGCCTGCCTGGATCAAAATAATAGAGATTAGGTATTTCATTAGAAATTATAGCTGGATATAGAGCAAGCTGTCATATTAATAGCAACCTGCCCGTAGCCCTTCAGCATGCGCTATTCACCTAGACAAAAGACGCAAAGCGGGGGCTGCATATCGAACCTCTGATTCAGGCCTGATCAATTTTCTGTCATTCAGAGAAACGCAGGGCTGATTTTTAACAAAGAGGTTTGCACAGGACAGATGACCGGCCTGCCAGGAGACAGATGCCTCCTCCTCCACCACCTCAACATGAAAAAGTGCTCCAACTAAACTCGACGCATTCTTTCAGCAGAGAAAGGACAAGAGACATGGGCTATAATTCCCTCTGTATGGCCCAATGGGCATTTCAGCATGCACTTGTTTTTCAGCTGGAGATAATTACAGGCTGAAAGAAAAGGAGTAGGGAACAAGCTGAGCTGCATTATTCCTTGGCTCGCTGTAAACAGTTTGGATGATGAAGCAAGGACCAACCCGGATACGGGACACGAAAAGTGTTCTAGGGCATTTAATCGAAATGTCCACTAGAGCTGTGACAGCATGTGTTATTTCAGATAACGTGTTCTAACCAGTGTTCTAACATTTATTTTAATTTTTTTTTTAGAAAGGAAAAGGTTATCAGGATGTCTGGGTAAGATTCAAGGTCTGAGATCCTCTGTGGCACAATCATCACATCCGCTCTAGCTTCAGCTGCCTTGAACTTCTTTTCCCATTAGTCCTCACAGACTATAACAAATCACGTGACCCTATCACACGCCCTCCTGATCACTCTCACCAGTTTCTTTCACCTTGATTTCCCTATTTGGTGTCCCTATTTAAGTGTCCCACTTTTTAGTGTTTAGTTGCCATGCTTCAGTTGTGTGCTTGCTATGAGATGTCCCTAACTCCTGTTTTAATCTATATATAATTCTTGTTATATACGAGTCGGAGGTTTTAACTTTCATGCTGGTAAGCCTTCAGATCGAAAGCTGACCAAGCAAAGAACAGGTTTATTAAGGTTAACGATATGTGTTGTGTTGATTGATTTATTTACAGCATTCGCTCATTCATCCTGGTTGGGGATTGCGCTACTTAAATTAGGATAATAGTTTATTACCAGAACTGTTTAATCATGTCAAGTTCAAGTTGGCTTTTATTGTCATTTCAACCATATACACTTTAGCACACGGTGAAATGAAACAACGTTCCGCCAGGAACAAGGTGTTACATACAACATAAATTAAGAAAACTAACCAGCTAACTGCTAATGAAATGCAGTTAGCATCTAACTGGAAGTGTATAAGTACACTATATTATAATAACCCTATTTATAATAAATGACAATGTTACGGGTTCATATGAACAAGGGAGAGAGTGATTAATGTACAGAAGGTGCAGTAGGTATTAAGGATATGGTATATATGGCAATAAACAAAATAATTGTCAATATTGTGCAGTTGTGCATTTATGAAATGGAGTTATTTTGTGGGTGTAATTTAGGTGTATCCAATTCCTCCCCTTCAATAGGGTGCTCCCACATTAAAGCTACTACCAGTCAGAGAGTGCTGAAGACTATGTGTTTCATCCAAACCACGTGACGCCAGCCGACCGCAGTTTTTAACTGCTCGCTCAGGCACTGTTGGGGGCGGCGTAACACACTTGGAGGACAGTGCTATCTGCTCCTTCTGCTTGCGTGAGCTCACAGATGCCTACAATTGGCTGTTGAGTCGTGATTGATGTGAGAGCACTATGTGCCTCCAATCCCACCCCACTTGGCCAATCAACTCTCTCCAGGCTCCCAGCTGCGAGAGGCTACAGCATCACCCGGGAATCGAACCAGTGACCTCTGAATGATAGGACGAGCACTGCTCTACCACCTTAACATAATCATAATCAGTCATGTGCAGTTGATCAGATGAAATACACATATTGTTACATGTGGTTAACAGCGTTTTCCATTTATGTTAATTGTTAACAGAATTTTTATTTTTGAAATTTTGTGCACCTGCAAACTTTTGCAGGCTTGAAGGATGTTGCCAATTGAGTCTACAATGCTAGAGATACTGTATTTATTGTAATATTGTCCAGTACCGTGCTGCAATGGTACAAGCTGTAAACATTCGAAGAAAGCCATCATCTTTTAAAGCTTCCACTACACTACAAGCTAAATATTGAATGGGAGACAGACTGGCTAGCTAATCAATGTCTTGTTTTAAAATTATGCATGGCTATGAGGAGTGTCATCACATCCGAATTTGTCTACACGGATTCTAAGCAGGGTGCATGTAAACATGATTAAATATGTACGTGATGCACAACAAAGCTCAACAATGTATCATTTTCAGGCTGCAATCTAAACACTGTTACCTGTTGACATTTATTAAATATAACAAATAATTATATATAATAGTGCTTCATCCTAAATTGTCAAGCACAATGTCTGGGTAAGACTGACACTCTATCTAGCAAGACAAAGACAGTCCAAAAGGCAACTACTCAGCGAGAGTTGCCCACTGCAAATAATCTGTAATCGCTGGTGTTTAACTGTAAAGTATTTAGACTCACATTTCCTTTTTTCTTTTCTTGAAGGCAAATAAAACTTCATCATCTCCAAATGTGTTCACTAACAGTTGCTTTGACATAAGGGGGAGGAGCTTGTTTATTTTTGCGGTATGTGTAATGTGTAGTGAGCAATAGGAAGGTCAAGCAATGAGTACTATAAGGCCAAGTTTAACGATATGAATAAGAATTAAGATCCACATATTTAGATATGGAAATATAGATATGAATACAAATATAGACACAAATATGTATTGTAACGGGTTCGACCCGACCACTTTATGGCGGCACCATAAAGCACGGACACGAGGCGAGGCCTTGCGGAGAAAAAGGTCATTTATTTAGGGAAATGGGGACGGAAAGGGTTAAAGGAGGGAGAATGGGAAGATAGGGAAGGAAGGTCGTGCACGTTCAGGTCGGGTGGGCAGTGCCCCACTGACATGCGGGCACAGGCTGGTGAGCGGTGAGCAGCAGGCAGAGTAATACCACTTAGTCACACGCACACCACTTAGTAAAGTCCAGTCTCCCAACAGACCCCGGGATCATTAGCGGCAATGGCTCACCAGTCGTGCCTAATTCCGCGGCCCCGCTCCTTCGCACACCTGCAGATAGGGGAGGCCATCTATTTAGTGAGCAAGGAGCGAAATTGATTTGGGCACATGCCCATCACCGGCGCTAAATACAGATACCAAAACATACAGTATAATGCTATGAATATGAATACAGGAACAGATACAGATAAGAGGAATTTGGCTTGGATTGACCTTGACAGTGAATACATACAAGTATTTTTATAATCTCAAAGCTTTTTAGACATTGTGCTCTTCATAATGAACATCACATTATGGAAATTCTTCTCATAATGAAGTACAAAAATTAAAGGAAAGTTTACTGATACACAGTCAACACTGAGACCTTGCTCACACACATAGTCAAAATTGGAATAATTGTAAAAAGAAGCATGGAGGGAGATCAGGCATTTCTGTAGGTATGCATTACAATGTATGAAGATCTACTACAACAAAAATCTTGAAAAAGAAAAAGATTGAAGGACTAAGTGGTGAAAACTGATACCTTTTACCTTTCAAGGTTCTTGATTGTATCTGTCTGCACTGTTTTCTAACAAATTGAGACCTTCCAAAATATAAACAAATTGGTAAATTAAAGCATAGTGAATATGTTCAAAATAAATCATTCACTGAATGTCATTCTCTGTGTATTCCCATGTTAATGTATGTGACCTTTCTTACTTTGTCCTGCAGGTTATGCATTTGCTTGAGTTGCTCGGTGATGGAGTATATTTCCTCTGTGGTTTAGTGTGATCATCTCTGAACTAAAGACAATAGGATCCAAAGGACATCATATTCAACTCCTGTCACGCACAGCAGATTCCAGCTTATCGTCCATGCGGGAGCATGAGAGCAAACATAATAATAATGCTTCTATGAGAAATTGTTTATGACATGATTCCTGGTGGTGTGCATTATAAATGAAAAACAGTCATGGTTGTTTGCACTACACCACCAGTTCCCTTTCCTAAAAAGATTATCTAGGGTTAGGCACATCTTGCCAGACCGTGCTTCCTCAAAAACAATCTTCAAAATCACAGGATGCACAGAAGTGTTTGTTAGCTTTGTCATACTGAGTGTAGTTCTGACTTTGTTAAATCCGTGAAACAAAAGTCACATAGTGGGAGCAGTCCAGAAATTCAGGGATATTAAAAGTAATTTAGTGTGTACCGGACTTTGAGACTTTTGAATATGCTCCCCATTTCTCTTTAAATATTCTATATTCATTGTCAACCTTTGATGTGAACAATTCTCTTTTGGATATCGCTAATATTTTGAAACTGGCCTCTTGAGCTTCCTATGTACATAATTTATATTAATTTATGTGACTGCATAAACAGAGCATCTGCTACAAAAGATATGATTTATTTAAAGACTACATTGATCACCCCTGCTCCCACATTTTTTATATAAAATGTCTGGCAGTCTGATTCTATGAAATATGATTCTGGATCCACATTTGGAATGCAGTCTATTAGACAACAAGTACCAATTAAAGGCTTAATTTGAAGTGAGATTTCATAATCTCATGAAAATAAAGACACAGCATTAATAAAAAAAAAAAAAACCTATAGTGGCAATGTTGAATAGTGTTAACCCATATTAAATACAAAAATACAATATTAATATTTGTATTACATTTTATTGTAATGGATATGTACTGTGTATGATACGATAAAATGACACAAGGGATAAGCCTTTGTATTCATGGGTTACAGCTTTAGAGCCCTTAGAACATCCTACAAATGCATATTTGTCTTTGTGATCAAAGAAGAATGAAAATCAGGTCTGAAGTGGTTAACATTACATCAGACCTTGATACAGCTTAAATACATTCAAAGACAAAGTTAGCGAGTCGTCTCTCATGTCTGAATGAAGCCCTGATTTGATGGAGCTCATTACAGCTCAGGCTGCGCAGACGTGGAGAAAAAAAACCTAAACACACTAAGCAGATGTGGCAAATCTAATTTAATGTCTATAATCATGGTCCTCTGCCTTAGTTGCGCTATTTATAAAGTGAACGGGTAAAGGTTAAATGTGCCTGGCGGCAATCCAGGAAGCATTTTCAATCCTGATGTGCGCCAGTTCAGAAAAAGAGAGAAAGCCAATAAATGTAGAATAAATTTTTTTGCCGGCAAGAAATAAAGATTTGTCTCATTTGTAGCATCTTAAATGAGAATTAAACGAAAACTCAAAACATTCATTTATATATATGAAAGCATGCAATTTAGGAACTATACTAAAAAATAACTGAAATATTGGGTATGTACTGTATATACAATTCAGAATTTCCTTCCACAGCTCCAGGGTCTTTGGACCTGAACATGTTGCCTTCTGGTTCTTATGCCAAGGAACAAGTGTTTACTAAATTGTGATGTCACAAGCAACATGTTTTAAATCATTTCCCTGTATAAAACCTTTTAACATGTTAGCAAGAGAAAATATCATGAATGGACTGTATGTTTATTAAACCACTGTTTGTGTATTATTACTCCTTTTTAAATTTGAACAGTCTATATATTCTATTGGCAAGTCATTTGACAGTATATTTTAAGCATTTAGTTTTACAAAATGGTCTGCCATTATAATAAAAAATGTAATGCTATAAATAAAGAAACATACATAAGAACAAAAATAATGATAGATTATTATTTTTATTTTTTTTTTAAGTAGGATGCTTAACAGCCAGGGAAAAGATTTCCCTTGTTAACAACCTTTCCCCCTCTCTCTGAAATTAATCCTCATGTAACAGTGGATCCCTCAGACTAATGCACTGGAAACACTTTGTTCTTTACCCAAGATGAACTTTCATATAGTGATGTGTTGCTAATCAATAATTTAGAGCTCCTGGGAAAAGTGCTACCACACCTTAAATGTTACCAGGAACTTTAATCATGGAAAAATAATAAAGTGTATCATTTATGAGCTAATATTTAAAAGTGCCAATTTTTATGTTACCATAGTGACTGTTACTGCTCCAGCTAAATTATCCCTTTGATAATGCATTTTTTTCACACCTCATTTTTTCTTCTTCTGTTACACTCCTCTCCCTAGTGCTTAGCCACACTAAAAAACAGCAGAGATGAGCTACAGACTAGGGGATTGACTCCTCTAATATGAGGTCACATTAGGTGGAAAATCTAATTAGTTTGTTTTTTCCCAATGTCATTCCTAAATGACATTGGAGAAAAAAAGCAGAGGATGTTTTTTTTCTCATGCTTTTATTTATACACACACATACAGTGCATTCATGATATTTTCTCTTGCTAACATGTTAAAAATGTTTTATACGAGATCCATCTGATTGTATAAAAATTTATAAAAAGTAAATTTTGCATAACAGGTACCCTGTAACGTATTTGTATACCAGATTTTCACACAGTCCAGGAGCAGCATATTGACGTAGTATATCACATGACAACTAACAGCTGAGGATGGTAAAAGCTAACATGCAAGGGTGGAACCAAAGATTTCCATCCCAGTCGCTATAGTTTAGTTTATTACAATTACAATACCATTCTGTGTTAAACACAAGGCAAGATGTTCCACTCATAGAATATAGATGCATGGTTAACAATACAATACGTGAATATGTAGAAAATATGTCCACGTTCAAGGCAAACCTGGAATTTTGATAGAATAACAATAGTTTTACTCTCATGACTGTGTTCTGTTATTCCACGCAATCCAAATCCGCCCCCCTCCCCCCCCCCACCCACACACACACACATGCACACTTGGAACTCAAGACTGTTATTTTATTTCAATAAACAAAAATTGCCCCTAGATTAACAGCTACTTGAATATTGAAGATTGTTTTACCAAAAGGGGCAAATTATCTCCTTAAACTGATTAAATAAGTAAACAAATTAGAGTCAGATTCAAGGATGCACTCTGGAACGTCGTTTTTTCCATGATTAAGGTTTTTTTACTTTTTAAAAATATTTTAATGTGGAATTAGACTACCTACAAACCTACAGATCACTTTATAGCATGTTAAAATGTTACTGTGTGTCAATGCTTGTTTAAAGTAATTTATTCCACAATGCTGTTGAATTTTCAAAGATCGGAGAGTTAAAAAAGTTTCAGTTTATTTTTATGTTCATATGTGCTCAGTCTTATATGTTCCCATTTTAGTTCTAACAGACAATACTGGTTATTTCAAAAACATTAAATAACACATATGGCATTAGGTAATTAAGTAACAACAATGGTCAGTTGCTATTTTAAGATGCAAAGGTCAGATGTTTTGGAATAGTTCTTGCAAGGACAGTATTGTCAATTGTATTGTCAATTGGCTCCCATGAAGAACTTCCCAGGAAAGACCTGTCCAAAACTTACCTCTGCTGCAGAGAAGAAGTTCATTTAGAGTTACCAGCCTCAGAAATCAGCAATTTACTGCACCCTAGATTAGAGCCTTTATGAATGATTTACAAAGAATAAGTAGCAGACACATCTCAATACCAACTGTTCAAAGATTACTGCATATTCATTACAATGAAGAAAAAAATGGAAATCAGGAAAGCAGTCACACACCACAGGAGATTTGAAAACACCAATCAGCCTGCAGTAGGAAACCCACCAAGTGCAGGGAGAACATGCAAACTCAATGCACAAAGACTGGAGGTGAGATTCAAACCCTCAATCCTGGAGGTGTGAAGCAACAGTGCTAACCACTAAGCTGCCTAACTTATACGTTCATCTTATAAATAAGGCAGAAGGATTTTATGATAATGCAGATGTAGCTTATGGTTTACTGTAGATGCCCAAGTTGTTCAGTGAAGTGAATAAAACTTCATGATCAGATAATTACAGCTGACATGAGTAAAAATATCCACTCAGAGGAATCTTTTTGGCTCACCGCATTCTCTGAGCAAGGAGAGAATCCTTATCATCATCACAGGTGGAAATAAATGTCATCGGTTATGCAGAAAATTATATGATGGTTAATATCGTTTTTTTTTTCATCAGTATATTCATTCGTACATCAGCTCTAAACCAGGTTCATAAGATGCCATTTGCAATTAAAATAAACTATAAGATTTATTTTAAAAAATATATATATTAAATATATATATATATATATAGTCATCCAAGCAATTATCGCAGGATGTGATACCCGGTCTCTTGGTAAAGTCATATCATCGCATGGATTTTCATACCATTGTTATGCAGATGACACCCAACTTACT
>JAOTQY010000003.1:10650824-10662907 GCA_026413445.1 Dolichallabes microphthalmus
ATAATTTCCCACGGCACACCTGACGATCTCTCACGGCACACTAGTGTACCGCGGCACACTGGTTGAAAAACACTGCCATATAATAATGAGCCTTTTTCATGTCATTCTGCCCACTACATGATATTTATGCCTCTCATTTGAAGAAGAAGCTCCAGACCCTAATACCTGGTAATGAGTTATCACTAAAAACATATTAAAAGAGTAGTCTTGTTTTTCTTGTCAATAAAATGTGAGATGATCCTTTTACCATATGAATCTTAAATGATCATTTGCAGTAAAACCTGAAATGGTGGAAATGTTTTTGTTTTTTTCCTGGCTAACAGTTACAGGAAATTAAGTAATTTAGCACTTTTTCCTAAATCATGAGCACAGAACCATACAACATCAGTCTCATTAAATTTAAACTGAATAAGAACTTTCGCTGACAAATCAACAGTGTATCTGCTTGGAAACAAACAGCAGTGCTTGTTGGTAACTCAAAATAAATACCCAATAATAAATAAAATAAAGTTCTATAAATCATATACGACAAAGGTAACACATTATGCAAAAATGTAAATTACAAAAATAAACTAGTCTACAAATGAATGTTTTTTTTTCTTGCTCGTTTTTTTTGGTGCAAATCACAGGAAAGCAGCTAGCTTTGTGCGTGTGTTTGTTTTACCATTTGCAGCTCTCGAAGCAGAGCGTACTGAGGCGTGCCTTCTTTAGGAGGTTTAGACACGTGCAGGTAAAGACTGTCCCCATGCCCCAGTGTGTCCAAACACAAGACGAACGCAACGTTATCCTGTAGGAGACTAGATTCTAATAGAAAGATAAAAATAAATTATAATAAAATAAAAACACCTCACAATATCATAAAGAACCATAATCATAAGTCATATTGTGTTGCATTCATTAATACTGTAAATAAACAAAAAATTTTCCATAATAGAACACAGTATAATGTATTTAAGGAAAAACAGTACTCACCTGTGTGGTCCAAATTATCCTCTAGCCACCGTTTAGTGCCCTGATAGTTAAACTTCCCTCCGCCAGACAGGAAAAAGAGCAGGTTGTACCTATAAAACCAAGCAAGCCCGTTTACACATGAGAATCTAAAAGCATATTTCAGATCGTATTTCATTTCCTAAAGAAATTACACAAAGTTTTCTACCCGGCATGAGTCCGTTTGTGAGAGTAGAGTCTGGAGAAAAGTCGAGCCAGCTCCAGGAGCATGGTCACACCACTGCCATTGGAGTCAGCACCGTACGACAACCACTAACATCACACACACACACACACTAATCAGAACAATAGGCATTATATTATATACTGGATATCACATACAAAGTTGCTGATGTCGGGGAAAACTTTTTTTTTTTTTTTTTTAAATAAACTAAAATGTTACTGTTTTATAGAGACTAAATGTGGTTTATAAAACAAGCAGCTCATTGGTGTTGCCAAAGAATTGTAATTAAAAAAGAAATCTATGTCATCACTGAGAACATATCACTAGTTATATGACCACAGAACTCACCGGAGCCACTCCAAAAGAGTCGTAGTGAGCCACAAGAACAATAGTAGGCAGATCTTCTCCTCCTGCTCCTGCTAATTTACCCTGAAAACCATGAGCAAAACCAGCGTTGTAACGATGACATCAACAATCATAAGCATAAAAACAACCCGGCCTGACTCAATATTAATTCCCGAACCAATACCAGGGGTCCCACTTAATGTGGTTTTTATTCAGGCCTAATTTCACCATCAATATGAATGATCAAGATTCTGGCCCAGTATATGGCTGAAGCAGCGAGCTCACCTCAAGGCTAGTGATGGCCCAGTCACTCACAGCTTTGCTCTGAGCTCCACTCGTCACCATCTGGAAGCCATTTGCAGTGGCAGAGTGCAGGAGCACTGCAGGAAAAAAAAAATCAAAAATCAAATGATTCACACCAGAAATTAAGGCCAAGTTGTGGATCCTGTAGTGTAGTTGGTGTTGTGTGAACATTAGGAGCTTTCAAGGAAACTAAATAAAATTTTTAAAAAATCCATGGAAGAGGAGAAATAAAAAGGAAAAAAAGTCAAGAGGAACAGGAATAATGGAAAAAACTAAAAGAGGAAGAAAAGAAAAAAATTTAAGTAATATGGGAAAAAAGACATAAGATGAAAACTACAAAGAAAAGAAGTGAAATAAAAAAGACGTTAAAAAGGAAGAGAAAGAAGTGAAAGAAGGCAAGAAAAAAATTAAGAAAAAAAAAGAGAAAAGAAGAATTTTGCAGTTGCAGAGCTGCTGTTATAGAAAATTAAACACCTACTGACCAATCAGAATCCAGAATTCAACAGCTCGCCATAATGACATACCTTCAGCTGCAGAGGAGGAGCCCTGTGAGGCAGAGGACACCTGCGTCTGGGAGTAAATAGAAAGCAGTTCATCATCCTCCAGAGCAAAGTAAACAGGAACGATGGTCTCTGTGGCCATCAGCTCTGGTTCCAGCTCCATGAACTGCTACGGGATATAAAAGAAAAGAAGAAAAAGACATAATGCAACAGCAAAACTGCAAGTGTTTACTGGTTACGTCTCTGAACACAGGTGATGTGGTGTCAATTGTGGGCTTTTACTTGCACAATGTCCTGAGGCATTGTGGACATGTTCTTGGGGAGGATGATGACGACGGCCCCCGCGGACTGCCGGAGAGCCTTTTGGTATTTCTCGTAGGAGAAATCAGCCAGTCGCATCATCACACAGCGACGGCTTAGTACCTCCGCCTCGACCGTACGGGCTTCAGTGTTCAAAATCGCATTCCTCGATCCTGCGAACAGAGTACAGAATCACATTAATGAGAAAATGCTTAATAACATTATGATCACATGTAGTCTTCCGCAAACTTGTTGTCCTCTTAATGGATGAAAGCACACACAAAAATTATACTTTACAATGTCAAACCAAGTTAGAGACATTTCTAGAATTTCTTGGACCTCCTTTGGGACATGCAGAACATCTGAACTGTTATGTACTTCAAACCCCAGGAACAGAGCCGTGCCACAACTGTTGCACAGATTTGATTGCATTTTTTAAGGCTTTCTCTTTTCAATATCCCATTTACAACCATGGATTAACCTTCTGGCAGAGGCAACCTGATTTTGGTGATTTGAAGGGTGCCAGTATTTATGCATCCCTCTATGCTTGTATACGACGGTGTGTGAAATTGCCATCACAAGATTAATATTAAATCGATGCATTTTCGGTTTTTGAGCAAAGTTTATTGTTAATAGTAAATATAAATATTGTCACAATGCTAGTCAGATAGCAGCAGCTAACGGCTAGCATAGCTAGCATTTAAATAACAAGCGGGCTTGTGTGCAAGTTAGTGGATTTTATAAATAGATGACACACACACGCGGTGACCGAACCTATCGCACCAGCGTTCCTTACAATATTTTAATATATTCAAATGAAACGTAGGTGTTCTCCGGGGATAAGAGAACGTGTGTACCGTAGTTCTGCCCCTGTAGGTCATACTGCTGCATGCGGTACACCGTGAACTCATGCGCCGCTTCAGCCGGGAGCGGAGAAACCAGGATCAACACGGCGGGCAAAAACACGATAATCGTCAGCGGAAAGGCCGATTTCAGCATGTTATCAAACACCTCGCTAGCCTCCTCGAACATATTGGCAAATAATTCCTGAAATCCGCTTCAAGAGAAACCAGGAACAATGAATGAAACCCGTAATAAACTGACAGCTCTGGGTTTCAATGCTACAGTTTGCCTGAAGGACCCGAGATTTTTATTCCGGCGATTTCTCAGGACACCTAAACTACGCTCCAGCAATATGATGAGGTGTGAGGCCACACTGGTGCTTTTCTCGCAACCGCCTCCAGATGTCGCTGCGGTAGCACTCCCTCCATCTTAGAACATCAGAAAAATCAACAAAGAGCTTACTGTACATCGACACAAAGTGAAATAAAAGTAAACCGTGTTTGGCAGTCTATATAAATTAAAGAAAAGTTTTGTCTGTATATTGGTCAGAACTCGACTTTCAGTGACACATTTTAGGACCCGAAACCATTCTCAGAAAATATTCTGTCTGTCTGTCTGTATGTTTGTATGTCTGTCCAGTCGAGGTTGTCAGAGCATTACTCAAAACTGGCTGGACAGATTTTAACAAAACTTTTAGCCAGTCCCTCTGTATTTGCCTTAACTTGAATATGTGCCATAAATTAAATGAAAAACGTTGAGCAGAAGGGACGTTATGAGCAGTTATGTGCCACAATACGTCACAACGCCCAGCAATGCCTATTTGAATAACACACATTATTTGGCCCAAAATAAGTTCTATATCGTCTGCTTTTAACATATAGTGGGTAAAGAAAAGAATCAATACCTTAAAGTAATCACATTACGTATGTTACTTTGCAGCCTGAAAAGAAAACCGACAGCTTTTGACAGAAACAGTTCTTTTCCAAATCAATGATTCTATTTTTTTTTCTAACAAGTTGTTATGTCTTCCATTTGGATGTTAAATGTTGCACAGAGTAAATACAGCTGGATAAAATTAAAACTGTGTCTGTCTTAATTTCAAGCTTCAAAGCAACAACATGTGATTATTTTAAGGGGTGGTCTTTCTTTTCCAGACCCACTGTATATAATGCATTCATAACATCATTTTTCTTCTGCCTCTCAGAAGTTTGTGCTCATTTTAATGTTGAAATTTTCACTCAGCCTACAACTTAAATTAAAGAATTTATAAATCAATGAATTAATGCATTGCCATTTATAGGTGTACCAGGTAAGTGCAGAATCTCAGAAATGCATAACTTATAGCCATAACCTCTCAGCTCTGTAGGAGCTACTGAGTGGGTTTGCAGTGCAAATTTTCACCTCAGACCATACAGTATGATGTACGTACTGTAGTTTTTCATTAATTGAAATCTGAGTCACTCTGGATTTCATTTAGCACGCCTATCACATTTTCTTTTTAGTGAGGCAGGCTTATTGCTTGGTGGCACGGTGGTGTAGTGGTTAGCAATGTCGCCTTGCACCTCCAGGGTCCGGGTTCGAGTCCTGGCCAGGCTCGATTATCGTCAACAACCAACTGGTTCATTAGAGGCAAACATCACCAGACCTGATGCTGCAGTAGCAGGACCTTTAATTGCACTGACAACTCTGATTCCACCAGGGTCATTGCTACCAAACTTTGAAGCTGCTGCAATCTTCATGAAGATGAAGATTAGGTGAAATCTGAAAGATAAAGTGAGGTTACTGAACTACCAAAAGAAGGCCAGAAGGACAGGTGGTAATAAGCAGTCAGTGATGAAGAGGTTGAAGAAACTCTAATTATTTAAAACCTCTCCCTTTTTGTGTACACAAATGTGAATGTGTCTTAGTGCAAGGCTCATGGTTTCCAGTAGACCACTCAGGACAACGCTGCATTCTTGGCTCTGCTCCATGCCTGTCCGAAGTGTCACAGGCTCCTGTACAAAGTGTTTTTAATGCTGTCTGTCCATGCACTGCAGAAGTTTCTTAATTTTGTGGTCATGATTTCCTTTTTTTGGTCATCATTACCAATTAAATGTATTTCAAATAGGGAATCTACAACGAGTCAGTAGCACCCACCCAGATAGTGTCAGGATCACAATCAATACTGAGAAGATTATGGACAAACACAGTTATGCTGGAGTGACTAATAATTGTGGAGAAGCTGAGACAGTTTACTGAGTCGGTTTTACTCCCACCAAAGATCTTCTTGTATCTCTGCAGAGTATGCTGAATGATCTTTGGTTCTTTTTAATTTTTAGAAAATAACATATTGTGGTTATATATAACCACTTTTTAAAATGTATTTATTTATTTTATACTATGTCCTATGTTATGCGTTACTATGTACTATCCTTAAAAAGAGCTTAAGTACTGATCTTTGGTAATTCAGTTGGACAGTAAATTAGAGAGGTCAGGGTGAGTGTGCTACCAGGACCAGCTATTTACAGTACCTTTAGTAAACGTAAAAATACTTAGGATGTTGGTGTGCTTAGCCAAGAGCAGTTATGTCCAAAAGCATGAGGTCTAGGATGCTCTGTCTAAAATCTTGACCACAATGAGGGAAGGGTTTTAACTTAGTTGGTTATATCAGGCGTATGGTGATACCAATAGTTTGGTGACTGTGGTCCAAACTTGCCCATGGTGGTGAAGTTTAAGGCTTTTATCAGCCACATGGAGTTTGCTAGTGTTTGCAGGGCAATGCCGTGTGGCAAGGAGAAGGATAAAAAGTCACTCATTTATAGTACGTGATTTGATTCTTTATACAAATCAGAATTCACATACAGTATAGTGGGGAAAATAATTACTTATTCCCCTGTAGATTTTGAAAGTTTGTCCACTTACAAAGAAATGAAGGATCTACAGTATAATTTATATTTATTTCATAGGTATATTGTAAAGGATAGAGACAGAATATCAATATAAAATCTAGAGCTAAAAACACACTACAGTGGAACCTTGGATTACGAGCATAATTCGTTCTGGAAGCAGGCTTGTGATTGTGATTGTGATTGCGCGTTCTGATCATAAAAATAGGAGTAACGAGGCTATTTTTAAAATGTAAGGAGTAGAAATTACAGATAATTGCTTAAAAATGTAAGGAGTAGAAGTACAAAGTCGGCTGAAAAATAATTACTCCGGTAAAGTATAGATACCCAAAATTTCTACTTAAGTAAGGTAACAAGTATTTGTACTTCGTTACTTGACACCTCTGCCTACCAACCAACAATAATTCTAACTCCCACAGACTGGTTATGTGCTCATGTGGTATACAGATTATTTCAAGAAAGTCCCCCTAACAACAATTCATTATGTGTATAAAAGACACCTATCCACAGAATCGCTATCTTCCATTTAAACTTCACCACCATGGGCAAGTTGGGACCACAGTCACCAAACAAACCATTGGTATCACCATATGCCGCCATGGATTGAAATCCTTTAGCACTGCACGGTCCCCCTCCTCAAGATGGCACATGCACACACCTGGCTAAAGTTTGCCAATGAACACAGAAGGATTGGGGGAATCCTTTGGCATCGACAAAGGATGTTTTGTTTGGAGGAAGAAAATTGCTGACTATGACCATAAGAAATTTATCCCTACAGTCAAGCACATACTCTACAGTCAAATCAAACAAGGAGGAAACATCATGCTTTGGGGCTGTTTCTCTGCTAACGATACAGGCCGCCTTTGTCACATCGATGGGCCAATGGACGGAGGCATATACAGTACTGTTAAATCTTGGATGAGAACCTCCTGAAGATGCAGGTCTTACAGCATGACAAAGACCCAAAACATACAGTACTGCCAAGGCAACAAAGGAGTGGCTCAACAAATACATTAAGGTCATAGAATGGCCAATCTCCAGGCCTTAATCCTATAGAAAATTAATGGAGAGAGCTGAAACTTTGAGGTGCCAAGTGACAGGGAAGGAACCTTAAATATTTAGAGAGGATCTATGCAAACCTGGTAACCAACTACAAGAGATGTCTTACCTCTGTATTTGCCAACATGTGTTTCTCCACTAAGTAAGTAATGTTTTACTTTGGGATCAAAGATTTATTTTCCTCATCGAAATGCAAATCAATTTATAACATTTGTTTCATGCGTTTTTTTCCCGTCTCTATCGTATAAAATAAACCTATGATTAAAAATTATAGACCCTTCATTTCTACAAAATCTTTCTACAAAAACTACAGGGGATCAAATATTTATTTTCCCCACTGTATAACACACCACAAATCAGCTAATCTCACAGCCAAATCAGAGCCACAAAAGACATTTTCTAAAAATACTGTAAGTAATCATTACATTGTATCACACAAAGTTTTGTTGTATATTAAATACAATCCTGATCTTCTAACAGGCATATTAAAAAATTATGCCCCACCATTTGAACTAGTGGCAAAATCATAAAACACATCACAAATGTTTTAATATGAAAGTTATAGTGTTTAAGGATAAACTTTATTTAGGTTGTAACCAACTAAGGGGGAATAATGATGGAGGCAAAAACTCTGCTGCAACACGGATTTAGCCATAAAATGTAAGTTTTTCTTTTTGTTCCACCAGCTTTTACCACCAGAGGGAAATCAATGATTATAAATTGCTCATTATGTGTTGTATTCTTCACTACAGAAACACTCATAGATATTTGATTACATGGACTAGCAACATAGTGGAACAAATCTCCACAAGATTTGATGTAACTTCGACATTGTGTGAGAAATAGTCACGTTAGTGAATAAATGTTATTAGATATGTGTTCATAACAATCACTTTATCATCTTCCTCAGTCAGACAGGAAACTGACAAATATATTGATGAAGAAGAAAGTAAATTAATTGTATACATTAACAAAGCAAAAGATTTATCACTGTGTATGCAATAGGTTGGTCATGTGACAAAAGTTCTATCATATATTTTTTTAAACTGATGTGACGTCAGGTTTATGTCAGGAATTTGCAATGAATGTAATATTTAATAATCAATGAACATATAATATTTTAAAGTTGTAGATTTACACAGAAGACAAAGTCACGCAAGATGACATTTTCTTAGAAATTTTGCATTGAAGATACAAAAGTATGTGCTTAACCAGTAATCATCTTATATGGTATTTTGACCAGCAACATCATCTGCCTATGTATATATAAAAGTCATTGTATGTATATCCTGTATGTATGTTCCTTATAGGCTCTTCCAGACTTTGAGGGATCTGGGCAAAACTTGGCGCATATATTTGTCATCCCCCTAGTCAAAATACTGCTATGTTTCATCCCCTAATACTCACTCATTTTCAAGAAAATACTGATTTCATCCTGTACTCCACACTCATTTTCAATATGGCGGATGAGAAACCTTTTACTGAACAATAGTTTCCAAAGCCAACTACAGAATGGCAGACTTTTTCTCATCATACTGCCGTGCACATGTTGAATATCACCACTCATTTTCAAGATGGCGGACAAGAAAACTTGACACTACTTTGTGTATATTCTTGGAGGAGCCGAGGATTGAAAATTTAAATTGTGAATTAGTAATAAAGTATAAAACAAACAAGGAGATACAAATTAATATAGTGTTTTCTTTACTTTTCTACCACAAGGTTTCAACTATGAAAAAAGCCTATGCTAGTTTTACATAAAATGAACAAATTATCATATGTATGTAGTTAAAGTACAGTATAAAAAGCATTTTAGGTTGCTAAGAAACTCCAAAGTATAAACTTGTTTGTCCTTAAAAAAAAAATTATAAATAAAAAGGCATACAACTTTACCTCTGACTGTTACAAAGTGCTGACACTGGAGACTCCTTCCATAAATGTTTAATGAACACAGAGAACAGAATCAACTTATAAAATCATTAATTAAATCAGTTTGAATTAGCTGTTACTATAGAAATTATGATTTATAACTTCTGTTAGTGCTGCTGTTAAATAAAAATTAAGACACATCCTGCCCATTGAGATTTGAGAATTCACACATATACAGTATAATATGTTCTATGGATAATTTGCTAAATTGTTTGCAGAATGTTACTAAATAGATGGTGAAAATTAAACAAATAAAAAAGAGGGAAGTGTCTTTTTGGTCTAGTAATCCTTATATATAAATGTATCAAAACACTTTATAAAATAAAGTGCTTCCTTTTATGCTTTCTATTTTACGTCCTAGTTTTCTACACTATTTGTTGCTAGCACCTGTTTCCTGTTTCCTAAATCTTCTTATTGAAGATTAGTGTGTGTATACGGACCCTTTAGTCTGTATGCATTTTTTGGGAAGTCTCATGTGTTTCATGGTTCAGAGTTTCTTGTTTTTTGGTTTTAGCAAATATGTCCTTGTTTGCATATAACATTACCTTTCTTTCTGGATTATGACCACTGCAGTTGTTTAATTGTACCATTCTTGTCCAATGTTTCTCTATTCAAATTTTATTTGTCACTTTCAGAGCCATACACACAAAAATAATAATTTTAATCAAATTTGAAGGGACAAATATTGCACAAATATGGCACAATTGAATCACAAGAAACTCTGAGCCATGAATCACATGAGACTTCCCAAAGAATGCATTCAGAATAAAGAGTCTGTATACACATATTATTCATATGCCATTTACAAACTGGACTATCAAATGGTCACAAACATGCATATCCAATTATTATTTAACCACATTTTAAGGTTTTAAAGATAGACACTCTTCTATATAAATGCATTAAGTTCACGCTCCACTTCATGTCTTGATTGTTTCAAATGACATCAAGCTCGATTGATGTAAGGCGTGTGCACAGAGTGTGTCCTGCTTCCTGACTACTCTTTCACATCTATTTCCTCTGCGCAGAGAACAACACACTGTCCATTAGCACAGGAGATCAGTTTCATCACATCAGGTTTAGAAATCTCCAGAATGTCAGCATAAGAGAGCTTGTTGATGACCTTCTGACTTCCCAGTCTTTCAGAGATGAATAGGAGTGAAGGAACATTGCCTAAGCAAGCTTTTTTTAGCCACTAGTTTCGAGAATAAGTTTCAAAATAAAAAAGCAATGGAAGGAAAAATGCTAGAAGTAGAAAAGTGCAAGAAATAAAAGTTCAAACAGTAGGGTTTGATATAAGGATCTTGTATTGTGTGATATAATAAGTGTACAGGTCAATAAACACCATCTTTACTTGTTTGATTGTTTGTTTGAAGTTCTGTCTTTTTTCTTATACAGTATAAGGCACCAGAGTGGTACTACATGGTCACAGCAGCTTCCAAAGGTGTGTGTGATATATGTGGGAGGGGTGGCTGATTGCCAGAAATCTTTTCCAGCGGTGGTTTCCAGACAGGTCCTGGATTAACACGGCCCAGGACTAGAAAAGCATTTACGGAAAGTGAATGAATGATTCATCTGCTTCTGGCAACAGCCTCTATTTACGTATCACATGTTCAGACACAGTGCTCATCTTCTATCCATAAACATTATCCTTGGAGGTAATTTGATATTATTCTTGGATTTGTTTACAATTTTATCTATACAGGGAACTGCACTGAAATGGCTGTCTGTTGATTCTCATAAAATCATAACAATTTATTTTATTTGTAATTTATTTGTAGACTGCGAATGATAAAGCTCTTGGTGTTCCAATTTAGACATAAAGACATAAAGACATAATCCCAGCTAACAATTTAAACTAACCAAATTTTTATATAATTTTTCCCATCATATTTATTTATACTAGTCTGCCACAAAACTAATATCAGGTAAATTGATCTGATTCTACAGAAAACCCAATGTAATACAGATTGTTGAAGAAATCAATGCTGGTCCTGATGGAAAGCTATAAGAACACTCAGTGAATCACAACTTGCTGTGAATAGGACTTCAAGATTGAAAAGAGTTCAAGGTTGTTGACCGGGCCTCCGAATTCCCCAGATGTCAATCCGGCTGAGCATCCATGGAATTTGTCGTACAAACAAGCCCAATCCATGGAGGCCACCCCCCGCAATCCACAGCACCCAAAAGATCCACTGCCAACTTCTCGGTGCCAGACACCACAGCACCCCCCCAGAGGTCTTGTGGCGCCATACCCTGAGGGGATAGAGCTTCTCTCATGGCACAAAAGGAACCTACGCAATATTTGGTTTAATGTTTTGTGTTTTACTTTTATGGCTGATAAGTGTTTGTCTCAACAATATTTTATTTAATGTTTTATGAAATTTTGTTGTTTTCTTTCAAACAGCCAAATTACAGATGTACACAAGTCTATATAAACTCTATGTAAATTATTTCCGTGGAAACTTAAAAAAAATTTTTTTAAGGGTCTTGCATGGCAGACTTGCCACATAAACAGATTGTTTTAATGTGTGTAATTGTTGCAATGATGATATAAAGTTTTCCGTAAGGAGAGTTTACTTAACATTCATGAAATGATTCTCCAGGTTCAGCACTTTATAACAGTCAGAGGCAAAGCTGTAAATGTAAGTTTTCAGGATACTCTAGATCCGTGGTTCTCAAAGTGTGGGGCACGCCCCACTAGTGGGGAATACAGACATGACAGGTGGGGCGCAATGAACGGGAGGG
>JAOTQY010000003.1:10856424-10866991 GCA_026413445.1 Dolichallabes microphthalmus
CTTAATTTTAAATTTTTATTTTTTTTTTTTTTTTTTTTTTTTTTTTTTTTTTTTTTAAAGAAAGCGAGCTGGCAGTGTGACAGTCTGAAGACAAGGCATTGTATGTATTTTATTGTTATTAAGAAAAAGAAAAGAAAAAGAAAAAAAAGTATTACATTATTAGAGATGTTCATTTCTATTTTTTTAGCCAAAAAAAACAGGACGGGGCAAAAAATTTAAACTACTTTTCTGACTGTAAACTGTTTTGCTATTCTTGTACATTATGAAATGAAATTTGCATTAAAAGTGTATATAGTCTCAAGGGAAAAAAATCAAAAAAGCGGGACGTTCTTTTGGTCACCGCAGTCTGGATGTTTCTCATTTTCATGTACAGCCGCTTGTTTGCCATCCATGAAATCATTGCCGTCTGTTTCTGAGTATTTTATATCACAGATCTCACCTTTGTACGTATGTATGTTTTTGTGCATTGTATAATATGAAATTCTCTCCACAGTGAGGTATAAAACTGAAAAAGATTGATGGAAGTTCTTTAAGGTCATATTGGCTTGAAAGTTTATAATAAGTTTAATAAAATAAAAAAAATTATGTTTCAGGGAGGAAAAAATCAGTTATATCAAATTGAAATTGTCGACTTTAGTTTAAGAGGCTGATGAAGTTAACAAGTAACACATTTCACCCAAAATATTGAACTTAGCTTTTAAACATGAACCAAACCTCGGGCAGCAGGAAGCTAGAACATGAACGTAACATTTTGTGTAATGTAGTATTTCTCCACCCATTTAGGCGCTGCCCAATAAAGGATTAAAATGTATTATTTTATTGCATATTGATTGTAACATTTTTTTATAAAACCTATTATAATGCATAATATTTGTTTGCTAACAATTGAAAGCAAATTAATTGCCAGCAAAAAAAAAGGTAAAAACAACATGGAGAAGGAAGCTAAATGGAAAAAAATAAACTAGATAATTTTACCTTCACACATGTTACTTTAATCAACAGTTAAGATAGTCATCATTCTAAAATTACTTTTGAACACTCAAATATCTATTATGAGAATAAATAAAGGCTGATGATACTAAATTGATATTTATTTATTTAATAGCACTCAATTCTTTCCTACTGTTCCTCTGTTCAGCTCTATAATCTCATTTATACCCATCTTTAATCTGGGTTTGTATTGATTGAAAACCTTTTGGGTGAGACGTTCATTACTTGTTATCTCGTTTAAACTCCGAACTCCACGGGGCGGGGGGAATGAAGAAGCATCCATTAGGCTCATTCAGAAGTCTTAAATCTCAATGATTTTTAAATCAGGAATTTCTGAATTCCGAAACACACTTCACCTCGCCACTGTTTCGCATCATTCTCTTTCTCATTTCCTCATCATGTGTCCGGCACATTGACAAACCTGTGACATATGGAACATGTACACACACAAAACCACAAGACGAATCCCTGGTCATTGCTTTACTTACACACTAGTCTGTGTGTATATAAAACTACAATCACAAGCTCCGTGACAACTGTATCGGATCAAAAAGTGCCATGGTTAAATCCCGCTTTATTACTCTTGTTGTTTTTCTTCCTCAAGGAGAGCCAAGCAGTGATGTGTACAGAAAACTGTTATGTTGAATGGTATGAAAATAAATCTTGCTGTGTGTAAATTATTTAACAATTAACTGTTTATATAAAAGATTATGAATAAAAAAACGTATGGGAGAACAATGGGCTTTCTGACAATCACTGATTTCCAGCTTTAGAAAATATACATATGAAGACATTTTTATTTCCATGTTCTTTTTTTCTTCTTCTCCCAAACAACTTGATAAAATCTGATCTAGATACAAATCCAAAGAGCTGTAGTGATTACAGGTTTTTATCCATATATGGTCTCTTGGATGTTGTAGATTGTTAAAAAGATAAAAAGTTAGCTCCTGTCTTAACTTACTGTATATTATAGCAGCTGTAAACAGTCATTCTGTCACTAGGCTTGCTCTGTTGAGAGAGAATAAAAAGTCATTTTAAAAAATTACGAAAAAACAAAGTATAAACTCCTCTTTCCTGACATTGTTGGAAAACACTTCCAGGTTTAAATCACAGGAGATTCCTGCAGATGGTGAATAAATTGCTCTTCACAGAAAACTTCACTTCCTTTTCCCCCTCTTGATTGTCTCCCTAATTTAGTATTGGCCTGTTCCTGCCCATACATGCACAAGCTCACAGATACCCTCACAGAGCGGATGTCCATTTTGCTTTCTTGGATTCCTAAATACAGATGGCTGTGGCACTGCTGGGCTTTGAGATTGCGATCTATAGACAACAAGACGATCTCTTTCCTGTTACACTGCTCAGGAGCGACAAATAAGTTGATACTATAGGAACGATAAATGTTTTAGAATGAGTGCGTTAAAATAAGCCTGTGATTTAACCTGTGAAAATTCAGCAAGACCTCCTGACCAATCGGATGCCAGAATTGAATAGCACTGTTGGGTACGTTAATTATACCTGATCTGATGATTACTGAAGAACAAGACCTATAGTTAGTGGTAATCAAAAGTAGTAACAAAATATACAGTATGTCCTGTATCATATTTGTTCCTGTGCACAGATCAGGTGATGTCATTAATTAGTTTTAGCCTATCTGGCTGAAGAATTGTCCTGATTAGAATCAGTCGGTTTAGTTAGTGGATGGCCA
Organism: Dolichallabes microphthalmus; assembly: GCA_026413445.1. Classification (NCBI taxonomy): domain Eukaryota; kingdom Metazoa; phylum Chordata; class Actinopteri; order Siluriformes; family Clariidae; genus Dolichallabes; species Dolichallabes microphthalmus. The sequence continues at coordinate 10,859,123 of JAOTQY010000003.1, forward strand.
CTAACATCCACTTCTATACAAAAATACCTAAAACTAGGGAACTCTCAAGTGAATTGAGAACTACTGTCCATAATCTCCAGGAAACAATCAAGCAGGCCTGGATTGAGCGAGTGACAACAGAGTACTGCATATGTCTTTTTGACTACCCCCAGGCGGATCCGGCAGGTTTTGAAGAACAAAGGATTTCATATTACATATTGATTATTGCAATCTTATTGCATAAAGTAACATTAGTTTAATTTTCTTGTTTTCCCTTATTTAAAAAAATAATTTTGGCCACCGCAATGCATCATGGAGCAGTTCACTGGATGAATAACTTATATAATTGTAGATGAATGTTTTAAACAGTTGCAAACAGATTTAAAACACTAATTTCAGGGATACCTTAAGAATGGTGCAGCAAAATTCTTTAAAAATGTAGTTTAGATATAAGACGAGTTGGTGTGTAATGCATTTAGATAGAAATGGAAAGCTCATGCAAACTCGCTCACTTCCTTTTTGCCCTGCAGCAGCTGTAAAGTGCTCAGTTACAGTTGATGTCACAGATAATGTCAGCAGAGAATTCGTGCTTATTTGTGCTGCAAACACACCCATACATATACACGCATGCATAACGGAGGTGAAAACACTCCACTGAAACTGCTTTTTGAAGCATTGATGCCTAGAACTTTGGGCATTTTGGCACTTCGGGTGAACATGTGTGTGCATGTGTATGTGTGTGTGTGAGTGTGTGTGTAAAACAAAAGGAGGAGTTTCTCAGCTTTTTGAGCACATAAAAGAAGGAAGTTGGGGGGGTTCTGGGTTAAAAGCATTCTTCACAGTTTGTGTAACGACACGACGTAGTTAATCACCTGCCGAGAAACTGTTTTTATTTATATTGATTTTCCACATTCCGCCTTCATAGAAGAGGTGAGTATTATTTTTTGCTTAGTTACAAGTTCTCCAAACAGCCATCACAATTAAAATGGGCTATCATTTTCATTTATGAGGCTGTTGCTCTTACTGACACGGTATAAATAAAACAAGAATCAGTTTAAACCATAAGGAATGAAATGTATATAGAGTATGCACAGGCATATAAGAAATGTTTGTGATTATTATTAATATTATTATTATTATTATTGAATAATCTTTCAATCTTAAATCTTAATTCATGCACTTTTCCATTCATCCTAAACCTATCCAGATATTTCTACCTTATATCTCAAACATAATTGAGTCCATAAAAGTGTGTGGTGTAGCTTGTTTATTCATTAAGCAGCTAAAATACTGTAGCAGCTGAAATCGACTTCACTGTTTGAGTGACATCAAGTTTCTGCAAAGATAAATGGCTCTTACGTTTAATCAAAGTAAAAATGAGAAATATGGAAATAAGTATTATAGAACAAAATGTTTTTGTGGTTTATGCACAATATAAGGTAGAAGGCCTGAAGGGATTAAATTATCAAGCCAGTTCTATTAATTTATTGTTGCTATAGTAACACATACACTAGTATAGTGGCTGCACCAGATCAAACAAATATTCAGTTCTTTTTATTGCTGATATTTGTAAATAAATCATTCTTAAAGAACAATCATTTTAAGAAAGCATCTTCCAGTGTCAGACCTGTCAGAGGTAAAACCGTACCTTCTGACACCTTTGGGAAAGATGGGTTCATGCTTATGTTTTATTATTTTATAATTGTATTTCTTGAATGAAATACAAAGAGAAAGAAACGAGACAATAGTGAGGGAACGCCTGTTTATAGCTTCTATAACATAAGTGATAACAGGAACTTATTTGTTTATTGGATGTTCCACAATGGCACTATGGTGGCTTATTGGTCGTCTTGCACCTCCAGGGTCTAGCTTCAATTCCCACCTCAGGTCTGTGTGCATGAAGTTTGCATGTTCTCCCCGTGCTTGGTGGGTGTCCAACGGGTACTCCGGTTTCCTCCCACAGTCCAAAGATATGCAGATTAGGCTAATCGGTGTTCCGAAATTGCCCATAGTGTGTGAATGAGTGTTATATCGTGTGTATGTGTGTGCCCTGTGATAGATTGTGTACCACTCCTTCTGCCCTAAGTCTCTTGGGATAGGCTTCAGGCTCCCCGCGACCCTGTCTGTATACAGGATAAAGCAGTATAGACGATGAGACGATGATGATGTTCCACAATGTAAAATGTGACTGTAAATGGATTTTAAAAAATAAAAAATTTAAGTATTGTTCTATAGAAAATCATAAAATTGTGTACCTGCTATGGTGTAAGGGTAAGGACACATGGTGTGACTTGCTGTTATTGGAAACAATGAAGTGATGTGCTAAGGCAGAGGTACTGTATATTACAACCATATTATTGTAAAATTTATCATTTTACAATAACCAGACACGATAAGTTATTTACATAACATACCCATAAGTGGGGTTTTTCATGACCAGTCGTTATTACTTCACTTTTCTCGTCAGGGGAATCAGGGAAGTGAGTAGACTTTAGATAATTGACTGTGTTGTGAATTTTCCCTCATGCAGCTCCTTCCGTTTGTTGTTTATCATCGCTGGAGCCTCAGTCTGATTTCTCTTTTGGTTTCCATTCTGTGGTATAGATGAGTATCTGCTTTTGTCTCCTGATCTTCTGAATCTGTCAATTGAGATTGCTTGATAATGACTTGACACATTATCCCTAATATAAAACCAAAAGTCACGTGTGTATCCTTCCGTGTCATATTATGTAATGGTTCATTAGTCGCTTAGCAAGCAGGATATTACCTAGCTACTAAGTAGTACTACTAGTGATAGTTATATCACTATCAATATTATAGCACTGCCTGCTAGAGCACAACAAGACTGTTCAAATTTCCTGGTAATCATTTGTTTTTATTTTTTATTTTTTTGGGTGATTACACAGTGCTACTTTTAATGCCTAATGATCCATATATTAAATCACAGTGCACTGGCTATGTCTGGTTAAATTCACCATCAAATCTAAGTTAAGTTTGCTTTAAGAAATTATCTAGGATTGTTGTGTTGTTGTTGTTACCAAAGAGCCTGAGTATTTTTAAGATTCTTTACAAATTAGTTATTAATCATTAGCTAGCCATTTAGCCAACTTTTAGATATGTGTGAGTTAGAATATTTTCCTTATGATTGATCACTTATAGAACTTTTTAGTCACTCAGGGTGAGATGATAAAGTTGTGGTCAAATTTTTTTTATTTTTTTTATTCTGTTTTAGGTGTTTTTTTTTCTGCCTCTCTATTTCTACATTTAATTAAGATTTTGACATTGTAGAGTCTCTTTGCTTTATCCATCCCAAATGTATATACTTTATAGTTATACACCTGACTGCTATTAAAGAGGTAAAAGAGTTATTAGAAATAGTTAAAGGATTAAAGTTAAAAATAAGCTGATCAGATTTAATGTGATCAGTTATATTATTATTTCAGTTTGAAGCCCACAAACATGTCTGCCTGTCTTTCTGTACAGCAGAAAGGTTGAGTGTCTTACACCTTGTTTACACTAAGTTGTACTTCTTTTGTCATCAGCCAAATACATTCCCAGTTTTAAGTAGATTATTAAATCCGTCACATAACTGTTCATAACATCACTTTTACTCAACATTTTAATTTTACCGCATAACAATGTGCTGTCAGTATTTTACACGCCCTCACCTCGGACTGTGGTGGACATATTTGCTCTAACGACCCGTGTTTTATCTCATAGTGACATCCACATGTCTGCTTGTATTAGCCCCACAGTTTTGGAAAACTGGTTTTAAACTTCTCACAGGAAGAATAAACATACATTTATCTGTCCACCCATCTTTGAAGATTCTGTTTTCCTACTGTACTTGTTTTGTTTGTTTGTTTTTTGGAGTAATCCATGCTGTGTCATGTTTGTGTTTCGTGAGGATGTGGGCTGAATAACTACTGTAATGTAGCAAAAACTACTGCATTACAGTAGTTTCTGTGTCTTCCACATACTCTGTGTATTTATAGTAATTGATTGGCACTGTTGAGTGATGTGTATAGCCACGCCCATTTGAAGGGGGAAAAAGCAATGGATTCTGTTACATAACCTGGCACAAAACACCTCATAACGTCCCTTCTACTCAATATTTTAAGTTTCAATAAATTCTGTCCAGTCATGCTGGGCAAACATACAGACATACTACCACAGACAGAGACTGCTTTCTGGTCCTCCAATGTATGAAATGTGAACTGAAAAGAGCAAGTACCAATATACAGTACAGACAAAACCTTTCTTTTATTTTTATTTGTTTACTATTAAGCCAATTAGCTAGCTATTGTAGTTATGCGTTTTAGTAGCTATTAGCTACATATATTGTACTGTAGCTATTAGCTACTAGCAATTAGCTACTGAACAGAGCAAATGTTTACCATCCCCTTGTAGTGAATCTTCTATGTGATGCAGTATTGCTGTGTGTTCTTAACAGCTGTTGTCTGTTAGCATGAAATCTCCTCCTGACTACTAGTGCTAAGGTGTTTGTGTACTAGCGTTGTGTTGCCGGAGTTTTCCATTTCCTGACTCCGTCCTCGCCAGTATGAAGGTGTCGAGGCTGTGAAATATGATCTGGCTTTGGGTTCAAAGAAACAAGTGACGAGTCACACACTTAAGTCCAAATCCATTTTCCCTGAATTTCTTTATCCTGTCCTCATTCTGTCAGTGTGAGTCCAAAACACACACTCCTTCTGCTCCACATCCTCCTGAGAGCTTCAGTCTCTAACATGCATCATTCCTCTACAGCTATACCAATATCACTGTCTGTCTGTGTCTCAGGCACTGTCTCTCTCTCTCTCCATCTCTGTCTCTATCTCTTTGTCTTTAAGTTTCTCTTCTTCTGTTTTTCTTCAGCTGTCTCTTTCACTGCATCTTTTGCATGTCTGTGTCTCTTAATCATTTGTTCTTTCTTTCCTACTTTCTCTGTTATTGTTTTGTATTTTCCTGGCTGTCTCCCTCTGTCTGATGGCATCTCTCGAATTCTTTTTTCTCACTCTCAATCTCTCCCATTTACTCTTTCTTTCTTTCTTTCTTTGATGCATCTTTCTTTCTCTTTCTCTTTGTCCCCCCCCCCCCCACCCTTCTGTCTTTCTCCCCTTCATTCTGTCCACCGCAGCTTAGGTTCTTTGGATCAGATGTTCCTTAAACTCCAGTTGGTTCTCGACTCTGCTGCATGTGGGGGTTTCCTGAGTTGTTCTTGTTCCCCTGCTTGAATGTGTACTTGATGGCTGAGTCCTTCCTCAACCACTCGTGGCCGTCCTTCTCCAAGTTCTGGATGAAACGATGGTCTTTTAAAAGAGGTAGAAACCTGAATGCTAATTTCTTCCTGTTGCTTTGCAGGGGATTGGGTTTTGATGCAGCTCTTTTTTTCCCCTTTGTAAATTAGTTCTTGCAGGTTTTTATCACAGTTTTGTCACAGAAGTGAATGTTTACCAACAATTAGTTATAATATAATAAGGATATATGAAAATAGATTTATAATTCTTAGAAGAATGAAAACTTATAAAGCGTTCAGCATTCATACAGTGCTGCAGAAAGATAATGTTTTTATAAAATCTGTGGCCTTTTTCTGTATAACTCAGCTATTTTGTTTCATTCAGATCTACAGCGTACTGCTTTCATGAAAGCTCTTACATGAGATGAGCTAATCATTGCTAAATTATAATCTAAGTAGATTTTAAATGGCCTGTACTTAGTGTGCTTAAAAGACTGTTTAAAGATCTCACACTGTGTCTAGATCTTTCATTTCTAGGAAGCATATGTTCTATATTTGTCCTCTGAGCCGGCCATTCAGTGAATGTGGTTTTATAATATCGATAATTATTTTCATGACTCACACTGTTACAGCGTGTGTTCAAAGAGCTTCAAGATGATGTGACCGCCTTGTGCTTACAAACATCTCATGATACGATTGATGAATATTGAAAGAAGCAGTGGACTTGGGTCACCCCCTTTAATTTAATCCCACTTTTGTATTAAGCTGCATCTCTGCAAAATGAAACCTGGGCAGAAATAACAGAAAAGTCCAGTCAGAAAACCCCAAGTAAAATCCAAAGGGTAATTATACAATTGCAAAATTTGTTGAATATTACATCAAATGAACTAAGAGCAGCGAAATTATGAATCATAATCATTTCTCAACAAATTGTCATTTAGTGATAAAGATTAACTGATTTTCAACTAAAATTAAATGTAAGCTCAGTGATTTCTCATCTGATGATAATCAAAGTCTTTTTAGTGACATCCATTCAAAGGTGGATTCAGTTATTTTTAGCTTTAAAGTATTTTGCAATACATTTATTCTAATATGATGCATTTTTAATCAACTTACACCGAGTATCAGTATGAGAAATAATCTAATAAACAAAGAACGGTGTGTAATAATTGGCATGGTGAAGTTTAAATAAATGTGCGGAGACATTTATTTAACATTTATTTAACATTTATTTAACTGTCTCCTATGTCAATGCTTTGTAACCTTACATTTTCTAAGATCTTCTAGAAAAAAAGTTTCATGTCTATGTCTTATTAAGTATCAGCTTGGTGACACACAAATGCAGCACAACACTCCTCCTAATTTATAAAGTGTACTTGGGAATTTTTTGTTCCATCTGAGCCACTAAAAGACTTAGCTTGTCTTTTCCTGGCTGTAACATATGGTGTCATGAGCCGGCCCATAAAAGGATACTGGTGCATGAATGGCAGCAGTGAGGTTTACATACTGCACGTTTGATGTGGATGCAGACCAACCTGGCGTCAGAAGCTGGAGGGAATTTTGGGAGGGAGGTTTTGGGGGGGTCTGGATTGTGTCATTTTACATGTTATGATCATTCAGAGCAGCAGCACAGCCAGAGGGAGAGAGAGAGAGAGGGAGAAAAAAAGAGAGAGGGGAAGTTCCTGTGTTCAGAGATTTATTAAACAGCACTCAGGGCATACTGATGGGCATCGAGGTCATAGCCATGACACAGCTCTCTAAATATGGAAGCATTCTTAGTGTAACAGTAAGAGTCTTGATTGTTATGTTGCTATGCCAGAGAAAGCAGAGCATTCTAAAACATACTGTAGCAACATAACAAACATTGCACATATACATTTCTTACAAAATGCATAGCTGTTATTTGAATAAGAAAGTAAAATTTCATAAAAGTATATAAAAATCTGTGTCAAAGACCACCTGAAATTAAGAATTCAGATGATGTTGATTATGAAGTAGAGTCACGATTCGCCCGACCACATCCTGCAAGTCCAGCTGCAGCCAAGTGCTGTTGAATAGTCTGACAACCAGCAGTAGTGGCACCATTTTCTGTATTTCTCAAATGTCACTCTTCCAGATCTAGGTGGAACCAGTTGTTTGGAATTTGTCCCATAGCTTGGAAATTGAATTCCTGGCAATTCTAACACTTCTAGCAATGACTGCTTGTGTTGCACCAAGTTGAAGCATTCCAATGGCACCTCTCTGCTAGCACTCACTGAACAGATCACGATAGTTTGAAGACAAAAAGCATAATCAGAATGATTTCATTACTTTTGACACATGTGAACTGGACATGGCAAATTTTTACATAGCTCATTGCATGAAGATGTGAATTAGGTTATCCATAATAAAATAATGCTCTACAGAGCATGACGGTAATTTACCTTACCCATGTTCTTAATGTAACAAGGCAAACAAAATCATTAATTAGATTTCAACGATTTTGTAAAGTTTTGTCTAATTTTTATAGTGCTATGTTTCTTTTGTCTATGAGTATACACACAGTGGGTATAGAAAATAATTTAGTTTCACTGCCTGGAATGAAAATTGCCATATTATTTACTCAATGCAAAATTGAACATAAATGTATAAAAAAAAATTATAATAATAAAAAACAG